>JAVQJL010043283.1:0-26292 GCA_036024295.1 Nannoperca obscura | reverse complement strand
CACACACACACACATACATACACACACAACAAAGGGTTTTATGTATTATTATGAGAACAATAAACAGTAGAGGAAGAAGACACAAACCATTAAAATGATGCCATGTCCTATGGTCTTCTCATAGCATTATGTAACACTAGAACACCTATTCTTGCAATGTCTTGTAAATCTAAGCAACAGAGGGAATATTTTTGAACTAATGGTGCGTGTGTGAGAGAGAGAGATAAGGAGTTGTGTATTCATTTGAATTTGATCCTACTATGTTTTCTTTCTTTAAAAAAAATATATCATTGCAGGTTTATGGTAATAAAAAAATAAATATAAGCTTTAATAATAAATAAAGAGCAATGTAGTTGTTTCACCAAAAATAAAGCTTTGCTCATAATGCGTCACATCACCTGACTGACCACTACATTAACTGAGTCACCAAGCAGCACTTGGACAGGACTTCAATGGGGCAGGACTTGTTATGATGTAGCTGTTAGGATATGTGTGTGTGTGTGTGTGTGTGTGTCTGTGTGTGTGTGTGTGCGTGCGTGTTGATGGGTTGAGATGGTTGTTGAGTTGTATGGCAACAAGTAATCAGTACAGAGATTCATTGCATCAAATTGTAACCACTTCCTGTATTCAGTGGCAGGGGTACAACAATATGTTATGTCTTTTAAATGCAGTTATCAATATAGGATTACACAATATAAAAATGTATCTGGCATCGACACTAATAGCAGTATGAATATCTCAGCCAAACTCAGTATTTATTGATCGGTAAGTATATAAAATTGTGACTGAAACAGTGTTGTTGTTAAACATTTGCAAATGCTGAGGCAGTGTCAGACATGTTACACCATCTTGAGCATGTTGTTGTGGGGGTTTGGATTGGACGTGGCCCTGTGGACTCTTCAAGTCAAAGTGAGAGTGTCATCTTACCAGAGCAAGATATATTTTTACACCCTGTTGTTGCACAGTCTGCCTCAGCCTGGCGTCTGGCCTCCTTTCATAAACCCCCCAGACTGGACCAGGTGGAAAATGGTGCTGCACATGTAAGAAGTGTGCGTCACAACTGCGTTTTGTTTGTGTGGGTGCGTGTGAGAGTAAACTAAAGGATGCTTTTCCAGAACCAATTTAGGCAAAAGGGCCTTGGTGGGCAAATGAGATGTAAAAAGATATGAGACACCTCTTCAGTATGCCAGTGTTATGAAAGAAATAGCTTCCGTATTTGGCATTTATCTTACACCACCGAACACATAGTAGCAGAAACTATGAAATAAAACACGATTCAAGTGAGCACACTGAATGTGGAATCTGGAAATGATTGCAAAGATCTGGGAGAAATTGTATTGTTTTTTTTATCTCCATCCTGGTGTCAAACACAGGAGATTTAGACAGACATATTCTCAACAGCTTTAAAACCCCTTCACAGCAATTTACAGTAACACTAGTTCCATCATGTTGATTTTCCAAGAATACTCCAGTGAAAATCACCACATAAGGAGTTTGTTTCTGTGTAAGTGGCGGAGATAAACTGTGGCGGAAGGACCAAGGCATTTTCACGAGGCTATTCACAAAACATTAACTCAACTTAACACAAGCTTCAACAGAGCACATGCCCTGCATAACTCAAGTGCTTGGATGGAAATGAAGCCGGGCGTTTTTGCGTCATAAGAAACTGAAAACCTTTGTTATGATCTCATCAGCTGAGTCAGTGGCACTTGTAAATTCTGACTCACTGCCATGGAAAGTGCAGTGAAAATGTGGCCAAAGCTATTTGTGTTGTCTTACGCCAGAACTGTTAGGAGGGGAAGGATGGCAGGGGAATACGATGAACCTTTAAATATTTCAAACTGAAATAAGACAGTATTCACAGAAACAGTACAAATGTCATGTTTATGAGAAATCACAAGTTATATTTTTTCAGCATGAAGAATTTACATTTCGTTAATAAAGACACCAGTGATGTTAGAATATATGACTATATATAAAACTTTACCTGATTCCATGCTCAGTACATAATTAATCATCTTTAACTATTGTATTCATTGACCTGTGAATTTAAATGACGGGTAAATAAGCTTTGAATCATCATATTTAATACTCCCTCATTTCTGACCCGAATAACCTCTCATGGAATGATTGAGAAATTAGAAAAATCAATGTCTTTATTGCTATACAATATATTAGCTGCAGAGTTTTTCACATGCAGAGGATGGGCATGGAAGCCAGCTTTTAGTCACTCTAGGTGTTTACCAGCACATCAGCTATTTCCTTTCCAATATCTCAACAACACATGTGCAGTTAACAAATTACAAATTATTGAGCCAACAATAAGGCTCAGAAGGCCTCACGTCAGAATTTTATTAGGAATTTACAAAGCTTCTTCATTCCACTGTTGAAAATTCTTTCATGCTAATGTATGACTGATTCATTTGATTCAATGGTGATTGGCATACTGTATCTAAGACAACACAACATATCTTTATATGCAGATGACAGAATCTACTATCTGTGAAACCTTATTTACCCATTAACCTGAAAACCAATTCAGTTTTACAAAGTATGGACTTTGTTCTCTCTCCAATTCTGCATTCCTGATTAGTTGGTATTATTGATTATGAATGTGATGATTGAAAACTATAACTCATTATCTCTGTAAAGGTTGAAGAATCCCACCTTGTTTTTGTGTGATCTGCAGGATGTTATTTATTTATTTATCATTACTCTGTAAACTGTTAAACAATAGTAGTTACAATGTAAAAGTAGTAACCAATTTTAGAAACAACCACGTTTATTTTATTTTATTCACTGGCATAGCTTACAAGACACAAGCAAACAGAACATAAGATATTAAGTGGATTATGTGTGCTGATTTGTTTCTATTTGCTGCTCCATTTTAGGAGGAGGTAGGGCTTCTCAACCAGCACAGTAAACACGTAGCTCACCACCACTGTGAGCACCAGGTGGCCGAGGAACAGGTACATCTAAAGAAGAGAGGAGACATACAATACATTACATTTAAGAGAAACAGCCAAATAATACTCAAATCTGATGATGTCTGAAGTTCTTACAAAGTTGATGTCCGTGTAATGGATTGGAGTCTCTTGCAAGCCAATGTAGAGGATAATGAAGACAGGATGTGTCAGATAGCAAGCAAAACTAATGTTGGAAAGAGGAACCCAGAACCCCAATGACAAGAGGCTCTTGATGAAACCTGGAGAAACAGAAAGAAACACAGAAGAAAATATAGCATAGATTTTTTTAATGCATATTTCTGCTTCCATGTATCATTGTCTGTATGAAGGTAATGTGGTTTTGACTGGTACTGTATGTATTTTCGTGAACATGGTATTTGTTTACCTCCGTAACCTTCCTCGCAGGCCACTATGATCCAGGTCACAGCCAGAGCCCAGAGCGGTCTGTGCAGTCCTTGGTAGAGGGCATGTGGCACAGATGGATAGGCTGGGGTCTCCCTGAGGATGTAGGCCAATCCAACCAACACAGCCATGAGTGATAGACAGCAGAACCAACCAAGTGCTGCCTGCCACTGGAGCAACAGCAAGACACGAAAAGTGTGATGGCAGCTTATTTGCTCGTATGTGTACAGAGTCTGTTTGGATTGATGATGTCACAGAAGAGCATATGATGTGTTCAGTTTTACTAAAGGAATAAGGTGTGATTCTGGTAATGATGGATGTTTCACCTTTTGCTTTAACAGTTGCTCTTTCTTTGTTGTCAAGTATATTCCAGTCAAGATCCCTATTAAAAACGGCCCATACCTTGTGTAGGGTTTCACATAGTAATACAAGACATAGTTCTCAGATGTTCTGCAAAATAAAGAAACAATTGCAATGGCTAGTTGGCGTATACTCTCTTATACATTGGATTTCACAGTATAAAAATATACTTGACATCTACGTCACGTTACATTTCATTCATTTGGTTCCTAAGCTTTTTGCATTAGTCCTAGATCACCGTCAATACGTCTTACAGTGTAGATGGCTGAAAGACTGGCAGCTGCAGGAGTGCAGTTATAACAGCACTGACCACAGTGGTCATCAGCAGAAGGCCTCCAGCAACAACTGCAAACCCGCCTCTGTTTCTGAAAAGAATAAAGAAATAAAAGACAGGATGAAAAGGTTAGAGAGTTGTTAAGGTGCAAAATGGCCCCAGTGGTGGCCATGATTCTATATTCATCTTTTCTAAGATAGAAATCTGATTTAATTGAGGAATAATATGAAAGGACATACAGTCTGTAAAAATAGATCAACAGAGGAGTGGTGGCATAACACTGGAAGTCCAGAGACAGGTACCAAGTCCAAGGAATACACTGAGGAGAGATTGATTAAAAAAATAGGTCATAGATGTCAAACATGAAAGAACTGGAGCTACTTTACAGCACGTAGGTTGGAGTTACTGCTTAAACTTACTATCTCATGGACTGGGAGGAGATTGCTTATCAACAGTAAGTTAGCCCACCAGTACGTCTTACAATCCATCACTGTATCTATAAATGGGAACCAGTAGGGTCCCCACTGCACCAGAGAGATGAGGCCAATGGTTAGACACATAATAAAGAGGTGCAGTGGTTGAATCCTAGAGCAGAGAAAGACGAAGAGAATTACCATTTACGTTAGTTTCAGATCACACATACTCTTAAGAACTTCGAAATCCTTTTTATTGCAGAAAAACAAGACAGTATAGTATAGTATAGTACCTTTTGATCCTCTTGAAGAGGTAGTTGGCCACCAAACTGGGGCTCAGTTTGTCTTCTGCTCTGTCGATGGAGCCCAGCAGAGACCTTGCACTAAGGAGACCCCTACAACACAAAAGCATCTCTCGAAACTGGTAAAACGGCCATTAAAAAAAAAAATCACTTTTTAAAACTGATACATGTTGTTTCAGTCTCACCCGAGCAGTAAAAAGGTGTCCACAGCCAGAAAAACAGGTCCGCTGATGGTAAGCACATACAGAGGGCTGCTTTCAACTGTGTTCTTCCAGTTTTTGTAGTTATCTGCAATAGAGATAATGCAGTGTAAGAATATATAAGTCAGCAAATGACTTGCATGACTGATTGACCTGGTGGTAGTGAGTCTTGTCATACCCAAGTTATTTATTACGGGGAACTGTGCAGAGTGTCCACATATGATCCACAACAGGCTGAGAACACGGATGCCATTCAGGGAGGAGTAGCTTCCTCCTGGGAGGGATGAAGAGGTGCTGAACACACCCTGGCTGGTATTTTGAAGGGAGAACGCCTGCAGCCACTGGTATACGCGGCTTTGAGGAAAACACGGTGGAGTATGCCTTTTGCCCTCTGCATATTCAATAAAGCAATATCTGAATAGAAACACACTCTGTATCTTATTTTTATCACCTACCCTCTGTAGTTGACCTTCCAATCACAGCGGAGCATCGTGCTTGTGATTCATCAACAGGAAATATTGGGGAACACGTACTCACACATAATGCACAATTTACTTACTATTATTATTTTCCTCCGAAGTGCTACTATTCATTTCGCCACTGGAGGAGCCGTTCGACTTCAGGGTCCCATAAAGGTTGAGGCCAGTGTTTAAACAGGAGGACTCTGCTGTTGGACATACCTCTCTGTTACGTTGCCACCTTATCATAGCTGTAAACAGGGTAGCCCAGAGCGGAATTGCTACCATTGCACAACACACAAACCTGCAGGAGAAAAGGTATCTGTTTTAGGTGAAGACTCACCAGTGTTGACAAAAACAGAGTGAAGTTAAGCACACACGCAAGTCCAATCATATACTGACAGGCAGGTGACATCTGATGCATCAGGGGCATTGGTGTTGGACAGGCAGTGGGTCATGATCATCTCCTGAGTGGACTCGTTGACAAGGATGGGAGGTAAAGGAGGAATGAGGGACGTCTGACCAAACTGAAGTCTCCCTGTTAAAATGGTGAAACAAGACACGTGTAAAACGAACGAAGTATTTGACCGATCAAATCATACAGAATCGAAGTCCAGAGAAAACTGAGTTTAAAATCACTGACCATACAGCACCAGCATTTGCACCTCCTCTTCCCCACAGGAGTCAGGAACACAAATACCCACGAAGTACTGGATGGTTGCCTATGGTAGTAAAACATTTTTTTTAAGAAATCTAAATTTCATCATCTAATTGCCAACTGTCATGATGTAATTTTTTCTTCTATAATTCTTCTTATAAGTCGTTTTGTTGTTACCTGTCTAAGGAACACCTGGCAGTACTGTCCAGAGAAGGCGGGAGCATGGGCAGAGCGACACTGCTGCAGCAAGCCAGGCTGGTTGGAGTTGCCTCCTTCAACATTGCTGCCCATCTTTCCAAATGCATCATACACTGACAAAACACACACAAGCACCACCAAGCAACAAGGCAACTTAGTGCAAAGAACAAAACAGTGACTGATTAAAACACCCTCCAGAGTCCCTGTGGATGAAAAGAGACACTGAATTCTTAAAATTAAACATGCTAAATGTGATATTTATAATTAATGATTAATTGTGATTGCAAAATAGGTGTGTTATCTGCTTCCTTGATTAGAGGATAATACTTTTGGTGACTCTTCAAAAATCTATTTAAAGTTCTAACAAATTTAAACTGTTTCTATATAAACCTAAAAGTGTGGCATGGCTCGCTTTTATAAACCATAAAATAGGAATATATTGCATTATAATCAAGTAATTTGATTCTGCACAAATTAAGTTTTCACTGTCCGTTACTGTACATACCTTTGCTATATAATGAAACAGTGTAAATAAATGTCAAAAGTGAAAATTAGTTTTTACTGAAGATGAATTAAAATAATACAATATACCAAGTAATTATTTTTTTTAACTTGTGAAAATACAGAGGATTTTTTCTCAGGAAAAAGGCAAAGCACAACTCCCTCTACTGATCTATGCAAAATAGCTACCACTGCCATTATAATAAAAAGAGATGAAGTCTTTGTCCCATAATGACGCGTTACTTCTTCGTCTTCCCCATTATTCATTTAATTGCCTCAATTGAGTGAAACAGCGCCTCCCTGGGCTGCAACGGCTGGTCAATGATATCCAACCTGTGTGGTGAAAAACGGCGTTGCACCCTTACCGAAGGGACGACAGGTGATGTTGGCATACTTTGATTAGTATCTAAAAATCAGATCTAGCCACTGTAAATTATGCTACCTTAAGACTGTGAATGGGCACCTCTCTGGTTAAGAAACTTAAAAGTAAACTTTGAAGCCAGTCATACTCTCGTCTCACAACAGACAGCAGAGAGTTAACATTTAAATGAAACAAACATTAGCTTGCTTTTCCAGGGTTGCTAGCTATTGTAGTTACTAGCTATTAGCTAGCAGCTAATGAGAGAGGAGATGAGAAGTTCTGTTAGCAAGAATACTACATGACCATCTGAGCAACAAGTGTAAGGACATTATATGACATGGATGTGGACTACTTCATCTTCATGGTGAGTCAGTTACACCCTCTGTATCTGTCTTTTCTCACTGTTCTCCCTGTGGTTGCCTGTGTGTGTTCAACTAGCTGTGTGTGTGTGTGTAGTTATGGAGATCATGTTATGTACATTACCTTGTTTGCGTGGACACTAAATCTGTTGTGTTATTATACTGTGCTGTCTGCATAGACATAGCCACAGCTGGCAGGGCTCTAAATAATTCGTAATCCCTCCAATTTAACATTTCAACAGGGTTCATTCAGCTGTTTTTTGTAGGTAATTAGTGAATAAGCCTGAGCTTATTAAGCTGCATAATAATAAATAATAATAACAATAGACTTTATTTGTCTGGCACCGTTCATACACAAAATACAAGGTGCTTTTGGACCATTTAAAGAACAGTGAAAATATAATAAACTGTTCAAAACAAAAAGATAGTAAAATGAAGAAAATTATATATATATATAATATTACAGCAAATAACCACTTTCACCATCATTATATTAACAATTGTAATCCTTTAGCATTAACAATAATTACAATACTGCAGGCAAAACATGTAGGCCTACACCTAAATAAGACACATAGATAACACTTTTCAAAGTTAATGTAACTGGCCTCTCTTTAAAAGAACAGCTGGCCCCAGTCTGGCATCTTTAGACTGTTTAATGACTTTACAACTTAACATACAGTAAGGAAATGCCTTTCAAAAGTCAGCAACACTTACTGAAAACAGCATATTCCTTTGGCCTGTCCTGGTTAATTTCCCAGAGGAAAGTGTTGGTATCCTCCATACATCTTTGAGACACAGTCGAGGCCTGCGTGTTTTCCAGCGCCTCGCTACACCCTGCAAACAGAAGGAACGCCACCCAACCCAGAGCCATTTTTTTTAGGACTGACTGCATCTGTTTAGCGGAGAAGGTATTTAAATAACATAGGATGGGACACATCGTCACCAACAAGGTAGCGTGAAATTCATCTTGCACGGGACGGATTGAAAATCTGCTTTGGCAACTGCAGGTCGTCCCCACCTGGTTTTCCATGTCAGGTGCGAACAGGATTTTGTTACATGAGGATGAGAGGCAAACAGAAAATATCCAGGATGTCATTATGTCGTCACCACAGGGGTGCAAGTCTAATAATGATGAAGCTGAGGTTGTGTCAGGTTGCAGTCCCATCACTACCACTGGAACGACAGATGTTTTACAAGAGTGTCAGTGTGATATTTAGCCTCAAATAGCCACAGAGGCTGTTCTGTTGTCTGGTCTGATCACAGAAGGGCCTGCTGGTCACTTGTTCTGGAAAAGAATAAATGAAAAATCTCAGCTACAAATTTAAAACCATTACAAACATTTCTGTCTTTTTACTGGAACCATTTGTCTCAACCGAAAATATTGAAGAAAGAAACACCAAAGCCTGTCCAGTAATTGAAATAAATCACCAATGGCCACTAGAGGGTGAGCATGTCCTAAAAACCCACATGAAGAGCCATAACTTTACAGTGAGGGAAACAATCTATGCACATTTAGCAGATATCATATGGAAAACAAATTAAATATGATGTAATTTTGCAGCTTTGCAGATGCATTCGTTAAAAACATTTCCTTATCATTAAGAGGTTTAATCCAGAAGGCATTACATTGCTTTCAAAACACATGTTGTGTTTCAAATTAATTAAATGAGAAGAACATTTTAGGAGACATGGCTGGCATTTAGGATGAGTGCATGAGTATGAGTGATCACGAGAGGATTTCTGACATATAGAGGAGAGCTGACGTCTCATGTGCAGTCGACATCAGGTCTTGCCCCTGGCAGGTTTAATCATTTATTGACATGAAGGACAGCTTTGTACACAAGCATCAGAAATGTCTAGAAATGTCAGCAGCAGCAACAAAACACGTTCTAATCAATAAACAATTCACAGACTGCTTCTCACATGCAGTTTTACAGCGCGAGACAGTTAAAGTCTTATTGTCAGAACAGGAAAAACTACCGTCCAAAACTGAATGGTAGTTTTTGGAAATGCATGGAACAAAGAAAGCAATGGAAAACAACCTTGATATTCTCACAGCTTTTAGGTATTGTTAATTTATTTGAACGGCTTGTCTTACTTGAATAATTCACTTTCACAGCTATGTTCACATTCGTAGAAGTTTTTCTTCAGTTTTAGATGTTTTTCCCGGTGTAATTCCTGTCAATGAACATTCATTATGATTTCACATTAAATCAAAGAACCACAAACTGAAGAAACAAGACAGAAAATGATCATGTTTTATGAAAAACGGGGGCCCTTACAACTTTTTTATTATGCCGTAACATCAGATGAACAATCCTGTAAAGAAGACTGCTGTTAAACTAAAGGTAAGTGCTTTGTGTCTAATATTGTAAATAATCAGGTAGAGAAACTTTTTTTTAAAGTGAGTTGTAATCACAAAGAGCTGCCATATATATATTAAGACAGGAATTAAATGTAAAAAATGTTTAACGATCTTTTCCAAAACATATTTCAACAAGAATATTCAAATTTGGCCCAAATATTTGTCTTTAAAAGACTGATGATAATGATAATGATAATAACTTGACACGGCGGTATGGAGTCGCAGCTGAAAATAGGCTTCATCTTTGCCTGATTGTCTGAAATCTTCAGATATTTCACGTGAGAATAAGATTGTGTTTTAGGAGCAGTAGTTTCAGGATTAGTGAATTGTAAATTCTCCTTGTATTAGAAGGAGACCATGGTTTATTGTAGAAGCTAAGGAGGGCACGGAGAGTTATTTATCCATGAAATAAAATAAAAAAAGAGAAACATTAATTGATGCAAGTCTTCTATTCAAGCTTTTAAAGAGAAACTGAATAACTGAATATGTACTGTAGTGGGAAAACCTGAAGCTCCCAAACGTTTTATATACTTTTATGTTTATATTTTTTTATCTTTCAGACATTCGTTGGACATTAGCAGCATTGGATATTCAGAACACTGCTTACTCTATGAGGATTAACCCCATTACGACAGTATATCAAGTTATCTAGTGCTGGTAAGAAGACAACAATGGAAACTATTTAAAATAAAAAAGCTCTTCTATAAAAAACAATCTATTCAAGGCCTATAGAAACATCTATGTGTGTACAAAAACGTGTAGAATTTACTTAGAGACCCAAAGTGACATATTATTACATATTTTTGTGTGTATATTGTTTACATATTGTAGTACCCTACATGTACATTATGTATATGCAGCATAACCACAGCCAACTGAGATACTGTATACGTTTAAAACAACCGTGTTTGCTTGAGTTGGAATGGTTTAAAAGTGTGTTCCTCTCACTTCTCAGCCAGTCTCTTTGACTTTATGAACGCCATGCCATGTGTCCTCATGTGAGTGTTCAGGTTTCCCTCCGTTTCAAACGTCTTCCCACACACTTTGCATTTGGTATTCGGTGTCCCGTCGTCGTTCTCGTCCGCGACGTCCAGCTGGTTCTCTCTCTGGCTCTCATCGATGTCCTTGCCCCGCCCGTTGTATCGGGAAAAGCCATGCGGCTCCTTCAGCCGATGGACGATAAAGAGGTGTCGGGCCAGCGAGCGGTGGGAGGTGTAGCAGAAGCCGCACTCCTGACACTGGTAGGACGAGCCATCAGACTTGTGCTGGGGAATGTGCTCGTGGAAAGCCGCAACGTCCTCCGTGATGAAGCCGCAGACGGCACACTTGTGAACTTTAAGGATGTTCACCTTAAGCCTCTTCAACGGCTGTGAGTCGGAGCCCCTGGAGTTCAAGCTTGGAGACCCCTCATCCTCTTCTGGCTTCCTTTTGGGGCTGCGGGTCTGTAGAGGAGATTCAAATGGTCAGTTAGGAATGACAGGAGAACCACGAAATTCACATGTAACTCCACAAATGTGTGCCACAGTACCTTTTTCTTGTCAGATAAAGGCTCTATATTATCATTGTTGACAGTCTTCCCCTCTGGGTCTTTGACTCCATGCAACAGCTGAATGTGCTGATCCAGCAGCACTCTTTTAGTGAACGGCTGACTGAGAGCTGGACAGTGCCTGTCAAAGTACAATAAAATAACAATTATAACCTCTTGCAAGCTGATTTTATCTTATTTTATTTGCATACATACTGTTTGCTTGCATTTTTATTATTATTAAAGAGTATTATGGATTTTCCAAATTGAATTGTCCTGTGTGTCAGCACGGGTGGATGGATGGGTCAACAAAACACAGGGGGAGAGTGTAGTTTGTTTCCCGTTTCCTATGGACAGACAGCGTCGGTTTCTTGTTTCTTTCTTGTGACTCTAACCAAGTGGTTATTATTCCACTCACGGGCAGGTGTAGAGCTTCCGCAGTCCCTTGTGTTTGAGACGGTTGTGTCGGCAAAGACTGTGGGAGGAACTGAAGGACTTGTCGCACTGTCGACATGGGTGTTTCTTCAGAATCTGCAATATAAAAAGAATGAAGAATACTAAGTGTTAAACTTTGGTTTAGGTACTTTGTGGCCTACTTTACTTGAGATTTCTCATTTCATGCCATGCTATACTTATACTCAACTACATTTTGGAGGGAAATATTATACGTTTTACTCCACTACAGTTATTTGATAGCTACAACTCCAAGTTACTTTACAGATTAAGATTTCACCTACAAAACATATGAAGAACAGACATCGTGAAAACTTAAACTATCCAACAGTATACAATATACATATACAGTATACAATTGCAGCTAAAATTTAGATTTGTTTATTAATCAGTTAGGTGATTGTTCTTAATGAGAATGGTTTCAAACATTCACCTTGCCATGTTCGCGCCTCATATGAGCCACGAAGACCTCCCTGGAGCTGAAGAGGGTATTGCAGTCTCCACATGTGTATCCTGAGGCGGGAGGGTTCTTGAGGTCCGCTGAGCAGTTACTGTTTGTTTTCTTTAGCGGTGAAGGTGAAGGCTTCTTTTGCCCCTTGTCTTGACCATTTACATTTCCGCCATCTTTGTTATTATTATTTTTACTGAGGGTGTTGCTGTTGGTACTGTTAGTAGGCTTGGTGCTGAGAGGGAGGTTGATGCCCAAGTTCGGGGGACCCTCAATGGTCTTCAGGGTTCCATGGATGGCCTGGAAAGGATCCACAGATGCAGATTGAACTATAACTTAAAAGCACTGGTATGTGAAACTTTTGTAGACCACACTTATTGGTATTGCTCTTATGATTGGCTTTGAAAGTTGAAATCAAGATAGTGATACTGTGTCAAATATGTATTCATTAGTCACTTAATTAGAAGTTAAAAATAGACCCATAAAACTAAGCCGGGATACATAAAAAGTGGATATTATTATCAAGCATGCCTAAAATAACTGGTTTTTATGCCCACCTTGATATGGTCCAACATGAGCTGTTTCTGTGCGTAGTGCAAGTAGCAGTCGGGGCATTTGAACACTGAAACCTTATGATTGACGATGTGCTGGTCGAAGTGCGTGTGGAGCAGGGACTGCAAAGTGAACACGGTATCGCACATGGAACACTTATAGATCATCCTGAAAGACAGAAATAAAAATGACCTTAAAAAGGCGCTCGGAGTTCACTGTAAAATGTACTTAAACATACTGAAATAGTCGGCCAAAACCACCCAATGGTACAACACCACCTGCTCCTGAGCACCTGTATCGTCAGAAGTACGATGAATGGACTGTGTGTGAATCAGTGAAAGGTTGCCATGTGGAAAAAAACAACCCAAGTTAAGCCACCATGTCTAAAACCCACAAATCCTTCTACTGATGAAGCAGCGAGGATAATTCTCCTTAGAAAAATAAATTGGATATAGATGTTAGGTTACATTAATGTGTGCTTGTGTGAAAGGAAAAGCGTGTTGTATGTCTGTGGTTGACAATTCTTTGACAACTGCAACTGCATGTTGCAGAATTCTGTCTTTACTGGAATATAAAACTAAAATATATTTGGTTTAGCATTTTATATAAAATATCCACTGTGTTTTGATGGTAGATACAGCACGTTAAGACCTACTTGGGCTCTCCTATCTTCATTCCTGGATGCTGTGTGTTTGCGTGAGTGTGCGTTCCAGATGCAGTCTTGAAGGCCATGGGGCAGAGAGGACATTTATAGAAGACCTCACAGTGAGCACTCTGTATGTGGGATTTTACAGTTGCAGCATCAGCGAAGATCACACTACAGTGGGTACAGCTGGAGGGAGAATGAATCAGAGTTTACAAAAGTCAGGATTTAAATAAGATTTGAACTGAGCAAACGTTAATTTAACTCATTCCTCTGACAGAAGCACTTTGATGTTTGTGATTTAAGATTGTCATTTTTAATTGACTTGATTGGTGAGTCTCACCAGTCAGCACTCATGGGATCAAAACTTAAGCGTTTGATACCACTCCCATGTCTGCCCATTAAATATAAAGCTGCCGCCATGAGATGGTCAGCTTTGCCTTGCATGAAGACTGGCATCAAGGGGAAACAGCTAGCCCTGGCCCTGTCCAAAGGTAAAAACAAATCTACCCACCAACACCTATAAACGCTCACTAATTAGCATTTTATATCTTGTTTGTAGGTGGATGTTTTTTAACTCTGGACAAAGCCCGGCAAACTCTTGTGCTATGCTGAGTTGTTGAGAGTGATGTCAGTCATCTCATCAAATTTTTAAAATATTTCTTTAAAAAGACAATTTTTTCATACATGGGGAGGCATTATTAATCTCTTCTTTTATTTTTTATGCACCAAGTACAGAGTTTAATTTTAACGTTAAAATCTGTAACATACTGAACATACAAATTACATTACATTTATTACATTTTTGAAGTTGTTATAGCTCTATTGATACGCTGAGTCATTACCAGACATGGATGCAAATATATTATAACATTGCATACTTTAACTTTGAGACAAGATGTTGATTTCATAAAATGTTGATAGACCAGTCTCATTATTGAGCCATAATTGGTCAGATACAGATTTTTCAGTTTTAATGGCTTGTATCTTGGGTGAAAATATTTTTTCCCCCACAAGTTCCATAATATCGTTTTCAGTGATATGGGATTGTCAAGCTGGGGCTAATTTAATGTAATAATAACTGTAATTAAAAATGACATTATAAGAATCCCTTTGAAAGAAAAGCAAGAGACATTTAAGTCTAAGTATAGACACTTACAAAGTAAGGACACGGCTCATTGGTAAATACCGTGAACTTGTCTCATCAGATTTGACGATCCAAAAAATCAGGGTCTTAACAGAGGAAATAGTTTGTAAATTAAAGTTGTATTATCTTGTCTTCAAACTTTGGTAACCATATCTCAGCACAAAAGAAGACAAAAATGCAAAAGAATAATGTTATGATTTTAGTTAAGGTATAGACTGACCGGTAGCCAACTCTGCGGGTGTAATGCAGGCAGTTCTTGGTGACGTGTGATTGGAAGTGGACTGAACGGCAGCTGGCGCCACACTCGGGGCAGATGTAAGGAGACTTGTGCTGGTGGATTCGCTGGTGTGACAGATAGCTGCACTGATTTGGGAGGAGCATTTGGCAGATGGTGCATGTTTTCTATAAGCACAAAAAAGAGGAGATGAAAAAATTATCAATTGCATTTTAATTGCACTGGAACAATTGCACCCAGAATATGAGGGGTTATCTGGCATAAAGGCTACTGTAATGCACTGTCCAAAGTATCTGAGAGTCTGATAAGCCAAATTACATCTTATTTGCATCTGCTGGAGTGTACTTATTTTGATCATTTTGGATATGTTTGCCAAAGAATTGTAAAGTTACATTTAAGAAATTGCAAGTGCAATATGTCTTTTCAGAAAGAAAATCTTACTTGGCATAATCCACATTATGAACAGTTTTCTTTAGAATTATTTTATACTGAAGAAATAGTCTCACTGAAAGATGTTGCTGCAGAGGATATGTCAAAATGTTGGCACATACAACCAGTAATAATAGACCTTTTATATAATGTGATTAAGTCAGATATCCTTAATGTTACCAAACTTAGAAACATAACGCTCACCCTAATAATTTTATGGTCATATAGGTCCATGTCATGACCAGCAGTTTTAATTATTTCAACATTGTTTCATAATGTTTTTTCTGTCAATTTATCATGGTGGGCGAGTCTAAATACTACAATACCCATAAGCCTCTTCTGCCCTTGCTGTGCCAATTTTAAGCTCAGTGATTGAAAGTGCTCCAACTGTGAGCCACATAACATTGTCAATGAGAAAAATGAATGGGGCTTTTTGAACCACAAGCACCCAAAATAGCTTCTCTCTATAGCCCACTATACTGTGTTAATTAATAAACTTAGCAGAAGTCAGAGCTATTTCCTTTTCAGAAATTTCAAAATAAATAACATATAGCAGTTCACACATTACATACACACACCTGCCCAGTGGACTCCACTGCCTGTTGATAGTGCATAGCTAGCAAGCTGTCGTCCTGGAAAATTTCGTTACACTCGAGGCACTTTAGGCTATGCCTGCAGAGCTTCGATGCATCATCCTCCAAGGGCATGGCTGCCACAAGAGGAGCACTGCTTGGAGCTGAAATCACTGCAGTTTGGGAACCACCACCAGCAACTCTTCCTGGGATTTGACTAGTGGGTGCTTGTGCTTGTGCTTGAGAGGTGGAGCTGCTGCCAGTGATCTTGGGTGGGCCTGATGAGGGTGATGTAGTTATCATCTGATCTGCAGGGATGGGTTTTAGGATTAGATGTGAACACTGCATGACAACCCCTTTGTCCTTGTGGCCCCTGGCATGAGACAAGAGGCTGCATTTGTTGTAAAACACTAGACTTTTGGCACAGTGGTTGCAGGTGACCTCAATCCGCACACTGCGACGCTCGTAGTGCTGTGCCAGACTCTTCTCAAGAGCAAATGAATCTCCACATTCCAGGCACTTGTAGCCACGTGAGGGTAGAGAGATACAAGCTGAGGTTGGTGGAGAAAGGTTTGGGATGTACACAGGGACAGGATTTATGCTACTCAGAACTTTATTGAAGGCATCCACAACAGAGCTTTGAGAGCTGGCGAACACTTGAACTCGAGAAACCTTCTTTGAGGCCCGACCAGCAAGAATTGTCTTCTGTTTGACTTGTTGTGATTGTTGATGCTGTGCTTGTTTGGAGGAGGACAGGGCCTGTTGGAGATCACAGACAGCAGATGATACAGTCTGAGGCAGAAGATTAAGGTTACTAAGATGGACTGTCTTTGGCACACGTTTGGCATTAGCCAGACAGGAGGCAGGTACCATGACAGTCTGTTGCTGGATGGCGTTAGCAGCTTTCAAGATGGCACTACTGGCACTTTGCACCGATGCAGCGGGGATGACTGTTGCTTTGACTGTGGTGTTGTTAGCTAGCTTCAGGTTGATGACTTGGGAACCAGCTGTTTTGACTGCTGAGACAGGAAGAAAAGCTGTTGCCACAGGTTTAATAGTCATTTGCTTGGTTATTTCAATTGAAGGGCCTCCAGTGGTGGCTACTACTGTGGTTGGCAGAGAGGGCCTTGTGGGAGATGAGAAAATTGTACTGGTGGTTGCCATGACAGATGGACCGTTCTCTCCTTTCTTTAGTCCCTCAGGATCAAACTCTGATAGAACTCGAGTGACAGTATGCTTAATCTGACCTGATGAGGTCTTGACTGTTTTGATCCTGACTTTTGGGATGACTGGGGTGGTGTCTGTGCTTGAGGCAGGAGAACCTTTGCTGCTACCCTCACTGGTGACACTAGAGGGACTCTCTGGTTGTCTTGTTAGCAGCCTCTTTGCAAATTGTAAGGCTGACTCCTGCTGGTGTGGCTTCTCTGGAGCTCTGGGGCTTTTATTGGCCTGGATGGATTCTTTATGTGTTGTAGGAGAATCCAAAATACTCAAATCTGCAGTACTAACCTTCTTGGCACTAAGGGCTGCTATGGCTGCTATACAAGATGAAAGTTTTGCAGAGGACTTGGCTTTGACTTGAGACATACTGGGCAGGTCAACAAGCTCTGATGGCTCTCCTGCTTCCTTGCACTCCTGAACTGGAGGCTTAAGGACAATGTCTTTGAGTTTCTCCTCAGATAAACTTGATTGTAGAGGATTGTTAGGCTTGAGACATCCCGGAGTGACATTGCTGTTCTGGTTTTTATCAGGTTTTTGGTCTCTGTTTGTTCTGGACTTAGAAACATTGACCACTGAAACAGGAGATTTGGGATTTTGGTCCTCTGTCTTAGTAGTGGACCTAAAGGATGACAGACTTCTCTGCATGTCCATGGGGTCATCTACCTCAATTTTATCATCATCATCAAACTCTTCAGCACTGGAGATAGGGCTGAACTGATTGAAGGAAGATGATTGGTTGTTAACTGGCTGCCCCCCCTCCCTGGAAGCTTTCCATCCATTCTTGATGTAATGAGTACCTGGGGGTATTGGGGGCAAGAGCCTATTATGAAGGCCATTGCCAGTATCAACAGAATGGGTTTGGGAATGGCAATGGAAATGTCGATCCTTCTCTGATATCGTTCCACCATGCTCACTAGTGTCTGTGTTTTGGATGTTTTTGACAATGACACTAACGCCAACGTCTTGTCCTGTTGAGGGGTTATGGCCCTGGTCTTCATTGGTAGTCACGCCACTGGGTTGCTTGAGCTGTCCGTCATGGTCATCGTGGTGGCCAGATTCAATTGCCGCTTTAGGATCCACCATATCAGGGATGTCAAAGGCCGCCAGCAGGTCATCAAAGTCTGGCGTCTTCATATCTCCCATGGTCCTGCTCCTGTTCTGAGTAGGAGATCACCTGGGGAACACAGATTAAATGAAAGAATAATTAGTAACACAAGCCATGTTCACTACTGACTGACTCACTACTGACATACTATAAAATGTCACATTTTGCAATGAAACTCTGCTTATTAGATTATGAGATGTCGTGTGTGAAGCTGATGCTTTGCTTTTAGGGTTGTGAGGCCTTTTCTCTTGGTGATGGGAAATAACTAGGCAATTCATATTGAGAGCATAATTTGCTGAGGTTTAAAAGTGATAAATTGGTGTTATTTTGCAGGGCAATTCCATGTAATTATCTCCAAATTTGGAAGCAATCTTTTTCATACAGAATTTATCAAGAGTTTCACAATAAAGACTAAGGTCTCTATAATATGACTGTGTTCATGACGTTGAAGCAAAAATCTGTATTTCTGGATAAAATTATAAACGTTGGATGATAAAAGTATAAATAATACTGTCTTAGCCAGTAAAGGAAATACAACAAACAGATAATAGTTCTTTAAAGGTAACAATAAAATTGATATGTCTGGGATTATAGGATGGAAGAAGGAGGGTGGATGTACAGACTTTAATAGAAACAGCTGGTCAAGACATTTCTTAAAACAGCTGTTAAATACATTCAATTTAAAGTTGACAAAATCACACACTGATTGCATGAGGCTATTTATAAGCCATTTTCAGCTCTGTACTGTTGGATTCTGAAGAAAATAAATATTAAGCATTATGCAATAATAAATTCATGATACTACATGTTAGTAGTCTGATACTGATACTACTCATTTACTGTTGTCAATATTGCCAAGCTTGGCCACAGAGCAATAGATCTATTTATGTTGTGTTACAGGCAAGATATACTAGATTCTAGTCAAGATAGATGTAAATGATCCCAATATCCTAGTATTTTCTATTTTATGTGATTCAACATTTTCCTGCCGCCAGTAATAACCGATAAAAGATTTTGACACAGCCTTATAGACGATTTTACACTAATGTATGTCTCTACACGCAATAACTGGGAAAAGAAGGGAATGTAATTATAGTAATGATGAATAATAATATGATAAAAAATATTTTATGTTGTGGTTTAAAAATGTCGCAAAAGTAAAAAATCCTATAAACGTTATAGTACAGACAGTGGCATTACTTGAGTTCATTAAAGTGGTCTCTTTTATTAAATTGACTAGGATGAGGTGGTAAGCATAGGACAAGTTTGTTTCAGTCAAGCCTTTGTTTTGCAGTTTCATTTGCCACCACATGGTGTGCCGGTGTCCACATGCAGTACAGCCTGTGAAATACCATGTTAACCATGACTTTGTCACTGCTTTCTGGTGCTTGATGTTTCATAAATGCATTAGCAGACTGAGCTCAGCTCCCCTCTTACATCTTCCAATCAAACTATGTAAGTCCAGCTGACCTACATACATACGTACATAAATATGTACCCTATACATTGGGTAACTTCATTGAACTGTTTCAAATAGAAACACTGTGAAACCACTTGCTAGTCCACACGGGGGGTAGATATGACATTTTGATGGCATTAAGAAAATGTGGGTACTTAGGAAAACATTTTCCTCTTCAATCAATATATGCTCAGCATTGCTATAATTAACCAAATTTAATAGGAAGAAAAACAATAGTATACCAGTGTGCTAATGAAAAGCATTTCACTTGTCTGCTGGTGGAACAACGCAAGGATCTGCTTGCGTTGTTCTGCTTGCAGAGAGTTCCTCTGTTTGAATATACTGTATATTTACTGATATATATATATATATATATATATATATATATATCAGGAGATGGATGGATGGAAGTAATTAATACAATATGGAAGATGAGTATACTTGTAATATTTGTAATTTTTACATCAGTGGAGGGGCAACAATTCTTAATTCAATCCAGATGATGGGATGGTTGTAATCATGAGGTAGACATAAACAAAATGACAGAGAGGGAGAAATGTTATTGAGGAAGAGGCCAGGCGAGAAATGCAGTGAGGGGGAAAAAATGGCTGCTGAGCTGTGTGAAACTGCAGCAGAGAGAGCAGGGCCTGGTGGAAAGAACAGCTAGTCACAGCCAGAGCAGCCTGACGTGGAAAGTAAATGAAGGTTAAATACAGACAAATGTGAAAAATAACACAGAACTCCTCTCAACAACAGCAGTTTAATACACATGCATTATTATCACCTGGAATCAACACATTGTGTAAAAGACAGCTACAATCTCAGTAAAGTGAATGTAAAACAACAATGGTGGAAACATGCAAGTGAATCAGCCACTCCTCACCCTCTCTTGCCTCCGTACCTCTCCGGCCACTAGCCAAAGCTTCTTTCCTTCCTTCCTTCCATCTTGCAACAGACAGTCACAACACTACTAACCCACAAAGAAGCCATCCACCCCACCCTGCTTGGGGGGGAGTCCTGTTTATTCCCAACCAGGCAAAGGCCCAGAATACAGGGTCAGGTTACATCCAGGGATCTGGTGAGTGGTGGTGGTCCTGGTGAGGATCCTCCTTAGTCATTCTCTACACCACTAGCAGCACATAGACATACAAACAGACAGATCATGCTTCTCTCTGTGTGTGTGTGTTTGTGTGAGGCAGGCTCTAGGCTGCAGATTTACAGACTCCCATCCAGCCACATCCCCCTGCCCCCCTCACTATGAGCCGCGCTACGTAGCACAACGACATCAAGCCAGCGGCGAGCAGCGGCAGCAGGCTCTGTGCCTGTGCCGTGGGTAGCCAGTGGCTGAGCTGTGAAGGGCTGCCACGGAGTAGCCTGGGCTATCTATCCCTCGGTGAAGCACAGAGACAGTATTGTTCCTGTCAGCCCTGCCTCAAACCGGTTTCAGCTGGTTCCGGTCACCCAACATAAAGCCCTGTGCTGCAGTACGGCCTCAGAAACACACAGGCAGAAGCTGAGCTCCTACCTCCCAAGAAGCAATGCAACATTTTTCACCAAACTACATGTATATTGTCATATACATTAAGTGAAACAAGAACATACAATATTTCATAGACAGGTGGTGACATCATTACAAGAGATTTACTACTCTGGTCGCTTGCAGTGCCATAAAATTAGGCCAAGCAAAATCAACAATGCACAAAAAGATGTTGAACACAGTTACCTGGACTGGATAATAAAGAAGAAGAGCAGTAAGGACAATGAGAAAAATCATACAAACAGTGTAAACAAAAAATAGGTTTTGTGAGGTAAGATTTAAAACAGTTAAGGTATAATGATGACTGATAACAGCAACTCATATTTAACTTAAAACACTGAAAAGAAGAAGCAAATTTAGGTAAACATGATGGTAGTAGAAGCTCAGTCCGGTGCCTTGGCCTGTTTCTCAACCAGATCCCCCAGTGCTTCCACCAACAGACACACTGCTAGTCTCTTTGAAAACTACTAACTTTCATGGAGCCCCCAGCACCATTGCACACAGCATTGTGATATAAAGACAAGGTAAAAAAAACACAGACAATCTGATATGGGCAAACACAGGCCATCCATGCACCTCCCTTCCCAGATTTGCATCAAACACATGCCGCCCCTGCCCACATATGCCCTCACAGAGACACACATAAACATAAACATGCACGTTCATGCATATATAGAGGGAAATGTGTCATACCCTTGTCAGATTTCTTTCCACTCTGAGAGATAGTCAGGAAAAATCAGTCTTCCTGTGGAGGCCTCAGCACCTTCCTTTACTCAGCCCCAGTCATTCCAGCCCCCACCCTCCTCCTCCTCCTCCTCCTCCCCTCCCCCTCTTACCACTCTCCTTCACTGGGTCAGTCCTAGATTTTAGTCCCAGTCCAGGCCTCGTTTTCTCCTGAAGCCCCCGCCGCCGCCACCGCCACCACCGCCACCACCACCACCACCACCTCTACGTCCGTGCATGAAGGGACGGACGGAGAAAGGGGGCAGTGTTCAGCAGGCGAATCAGGCCTTTTGTCTCTGTCTGTGCAGGGGGGTGAGGGGACTCTTCACTCTGGCTCTGGAGCAGCAGCAGCAGCTGGTGCAGAGAAAGGAGAGAGAGAGGGAGATGGAGACAGAGGGAGGTGGGGGAGATGGAGAGGAAGAAAAGGAAATGAGCAGGAGAGGAGTATAATAAAGGCTTGAATATGTCCCTATGTTCATATTTTAGGCCTGTGCCATAGCAACGCCATATGTGATTGAGATGAAAATGTTGGTGTGGGACTGGGCTGAAATACTAGTCTCAATCCTGCACGTTTTTCTTCAGGGATCAATAACATTATATATTAATAACATAGTGTATAAATAGCAGAGGCCTGTGTTTTGGCCCACTTGCATGCTGTGCATGCCAAGATCAACGTTTTTTGTTAAATACCCATATAAATGCATGTAATGCACAAATCAATAAATTAAAATATGACTACTCATACCCATGCTACTTCACAAATGCACATTAATAACAAAGCAATCAAAAAGTAAAAAGATGACATCACATTAGAGCATGTGTGACAGATAAACTGGTAAACAAAACACACCTACCTGGGAGACTGCAGAGAGAGAGAGAGAGAGAGAGAGAGAGAGACCTTCAACTAAATAAGGCAGTCTCTCTTTGGCCTGCTACCAATCCTTGATGCATCTGGCAGACCTGTCATAGGCAGCCAGACGAGCGCTGCAACATAAACTAATTAGCCATTCATCACGATGGGCCATGCCAGATTTATTCATCAGACAACACAAGTGCATTTTATACACTGCAAGGCAGTTGGATTTGTGCATGTCTATGATTAAAGGCCCTCATGGTGGTGCCTCCCGCCTCTACAGTGTGACAGATTCAGTGCAGGGGAGGAGGCTGAGGTTGCCGTGCTCCCCACCCCGAACAGAGGCACAGTCACATGACGTCACGTTGTCTCCTCTCGTGTCGGCTACAAGCAGCAAAGAGGAGCTGCTGTAAGCTTACCATGTTGTTTTTCTCATTTTCCCAAAATTTCCTCCATGAGATAAGCCTGTTTGGTTGTATCGCTCGAAAGCTTAACTTTAACACTTTTAAAGGAAGCAGATATTCCTCTTTTGTCATACACCGCATAGTATATTTCCAGATATTTATATCCTGTTATTAGAGAATATCATGTTGATTAGCATCAATAGTATTATTTGTCCAGATCTAAAATGTTTTCCCAGTTTTCTTTACTATCAATTTAAACCAGTGGTTTCCAACTGTTTTGACTTGTGACCTTTAAAATGAAACGATACAACCACTTGTCACAAGTTATGGCCTTTGTGTGGATGTGCATTTCAACCAAAGAGTAATTCTTAGTTTCATTTGAAGGGTTTTAGAGGTAAGAGGTAAACCTATCTAATATTTTACAAGAAAAAGGCAAAACATCAGAAAAAAGTCAGACAAAATAGACAATTTCACTTAACAGAATTGAATTTATTTTAAATTTCTCATCCCTTTCATCATCTTGTGACCCCACATATGTAGTACAAACTCATGCTGTGCAGCCAAACATTGTTCAAACCCACAACACTTTATTCTAGTGGATATCCCAAAGTTTCCAAAAAATACCAAGATGTTGGGTTGAATTTTGGGGAAATGTGTATAAAATGATAATACAATATTTGCAATAAAACAATCCGTTTGCAAACAATAGACGTAGTCATTTATATGCTCCCTCTGTGTCTTGGGTAACAATATGTAAGTAAAGCAATATGTTTCTTTAAATTTCAGCGCTGCCTTCGAGGTCTCTGATTGGACATCTGCCAGGTGATTCAGTCAAACTGTGACGAACAGCAAAGACCACATAATGGCAATCTGTTCTTTTTAATTGACACTCTCCCGCTGAGAGGCCTTCCTTAAATGGCTTTTAATTTTCATAAAGCCAATATTATTACAACCATGACACCGCCATCAGAACAGTTAATGCATCATATGACATTTGAGAAGAATGAAAATAGAATGAATAGAAAATGGAAAGGGCGTCACTTTTACAGCTTATAAGCATGATTTCACTTTGGTGTACATTAAATATATGAACAGTATCCTGAAGAAATGTGTAATATTACAATAACTTTATTATGTATTAATATTGTTTTATAAAGATGATGATAAAGCATAAAATGTAAAGATAATCTATAAACGTCAGTAAAATCAGCAGGTACTTCTTTCAAGTACTGATATACATACGTGTATATGTTATACATGTACATATGTATAATATAAAACTAAAGTTATTGATTCAGCTTTCATCACAACACATCTTTTTTTTTTTTTTTTTTTAAACATGGACTGAGTTCTCCCTAAATTTACTCCACAGTGCCACCTGCTGTTTTCTGCAGCCAACAAAAGAAGTCAAGCGTTAATCAGGATTTTACAGTTGGAGTTATTGTACCGTTATCATTATCCACTTTTACTTTTAATGATTCTCTTAGTTTTACATAGCAGAGGATACCAATGTATGGGGAACAGTTAGTAATCTATAAAATCTATAATTACCTGCTTAGACGTGCAAAATGCTGAATGATGTGGGCAATCGCACTAATTCAACTTTGTAACTAATTCAGTTTGGTTTAATTGTGTGGCCTGAAATTATTTCAGAGCTCAAGGGCTGGCAATCAGACATGAGTGGCTGTTAGTGAACTTGTGAATGAGTGGGCCAACGACAAAAAACTCCTCTCAGCCTCTCAGTGTGAGGTAACCCTTAAGTTTTTGTTAAGTAAACGGTGCAAGATGGAAAAAGTCACTTCAATAATATTCTATTATACAATAATGGGGAATATTTTAAAAGTATGTGCACAAATTATTTCAGTGGTGCATTTAATGTTTCTGGAATTTAGTGATTTCCCAAGATATTTTCTCAGCACTTGATGATACGCAGGATCTTGTATGTGTGTGTTCTACCTGATACTGCCTTTTGTCCACAGGTGACTCATCCGGTGTTGTTAAGGGCATCCTTGGACAAGGATATGATGCGTTACGAGCCAGAGATACTCTCAAATATGTGTGTGTGTGTGTGTGTGTGCGATCTGAGGAAACCTTCAACCTTTTCAGCACAAAATGTTACTTACCTGCATGGACTCCTTATCTCTCCTCATCTATTCTCTTCCTCCAGCAATCTGTCTGTCAATACTGTCATGAAAGGGATCAGTCAAGTATGAGAATTTCACACAGACGACATGCGTGGGCGCCTCGCTGTGTTTGAGGGCTGCTTAATTCACATTGTTGACCTTTCCAGAGGGATAAATACACTGTAATAAACTGTAGCGATAAATGATGCGGACTACGCATAACAGGCGGATATATGCTGCTTTGTCAGATTCTTGTAAGTCAAGTGCACGGCAGGTGTTGTCTGCAGCAAAAATATTCATAATCGTGCCTCACGGCATCTTGTTTGACCTGTGTTACCTTTGCAATCACAGTTGATTTTTTATTTTTTTATTTTATTGTAGTGAGTGTGTACATGTTATTCTAAGCCGCACAGCAGACACAAAGTGCTTCACAATAAAATATCAACTGTTCAGACACAAGATCAGGTCCAGTTAGAAAAACCTTTGGGTGTCTTCGAGTGTTCAAGGGGTCTCAGGAATAATCTGCGTCCCTCACCCTTTGAATAAAACCCTCATTGGTTAAATCTAGACTATTCCAGCCAGTGGAAAAAAATTACATTTAATACTACACTTAAGTGCTTAATCTGTTGAGTTGCATTGTGGGTAATGGCGGCACCTGGTTTTGACGAGGAAGAAGAAAGCATAGAATAAAAAACAATCAATATTTCTTTTTTTTTAACGGTCCCTTGTGAGTCTGACAATGTTGCAGGAGTGCTAAGTCAATGGCGTACTCTTCCAAGCACAATATTTAGTAGTGCATTTTGTGCTACTTTATACTTCAGAATGAATTATTGAACCTTTAACTCCACTAGATTTATCTGATGGCTGTATTGATTTGCTAGTTTTTTTGTTATTTAACATAGAAAACATGATTAATGTCCACAACATGATGTACACTACCGTTCAAAAGTTTGGGGTCACATTGAAATGTCCTTATTTTTGAAGGAAAAGCACTGTACTTTTCAATGAAGATGACTTTAAACTAGTCTTAACTTTAAAGAAAT
>JAVQJL010043280.1:0-32041 GCA_036024295.1 Nannoperca obscura | reverse complement strand
TTTTTGAATAATTGTTTTATGCCGGTTTTTTAATAACCACATCACCCCCCCCCCCCCCCATCCTCCCGCCACCACCACCGCTGCCCCCCCCCCCAAAAGCTCACAGCAACACCCCGCCCCTGCCTCCCCTCCTTATCAGCGCTGTCTGATCGCTGCTCTCCCTTTCTATATTTTTTTTTCTAATTCCACTCCCCCCCCCCCACCCCCACCCACCCACCACCACCTCCACTACTGCTGCCACCAACTCGCCCTCCAACCCACACGCTCCATCCCTCTCCCTCCGCCTCCCCCGCCTTCGCTCTTTGTTCCTCCTTGTGCTCGGAGAAGAATGGGGCGAGTGGGTGGGAGAGAAAAATAGATGTGGTGGCTGTGACCTCTGACCTTTTCAGAGGGGAGTAAACAATAAGCAATAACCTGGGAGACGTGACTCTGGCAGCGCCGCAGCTCCTGACTGACAGCACACTTTATTTCCTGTCCAATAGGACCTTTTTCCCGTCCTCATCATTTTATTATTGGGTGTTTTTTTTCTTCTTTTCTTTCTGTCCGTCTTTCATTCTTGGTCCAGTCCGCTGGGAATCTACCATCTCAATTTTTAGTAGTACTGGGCGGCATTTTCTGACACTGACCTTAAAAAAAAAGAAAGGTCTGAGATATTTGTTTGGCTTTCAGGTGAATGGATGGGACTTCCACAGTGTGAGGCCTCGCTAGTGTAATCACTCTTTGGAAAAAAAAAAGGCCCAGGCCCACATTAACATGCTCCGTCAATACATAATCTCCTATAGCTATCAGCAGTCCTCCATCAATGTGAAGCCACAAAGGCCAGGGCACAATGCAAACTCTTTAAGAGACACCCATAAATGTGTTTCCCCCCTTTAGCGCCTATTCTGCCGCCACTTAACCATTCGGTAACAAGTCGTCCCCATTCCTCCCTTTCTCCCCCCCCTTCCCTCTGCTCCCTCCTTCTCCACCCTTCCTTCCTTCCCTAATTGAAGTTAAACAGCTGAGAAATAGCGACCATGTCCCCCCCAGATGGTTATAAATGTCAACATACTCTCCCACTTAGATTGACACTTCCCTGGGGAAGAGTGTGTCTGCAAGTGTGTGTTTGTTATGGTAATCATCCTTCCTCCCTCTCACATCTTTTGTGCAAATCAAATCAGTGGGGGGCCAATAACGCACAATAACGCCCACCGCGCTCGCTGGCGGCATTCTCCATTATCATCCCCATCATTATGGCAACTTAGTTAGATGTTATTTTAAAGGCAGCTGTGTTTTCTGTGGGTCCCAAATGCCCACAGATTGAAAAAAAGCATGACTGAATCGATGAGGGATTAACAGCAGCATCCACATTCACTCACTCACTCGCTCACTCGCTCGGCCTCCCCCTCACTCTCTGACTGTCTTTTCTGTATTTTGTTGATCTGAGCGTGCGGCTGCTTCACAACTCCCAGCTTCATCAGAGGTTTTTGGCGGCGATTCAATACGACCCGGTTTTGACCCTCTTTGTCAAATCCCACAGTGGTGCTGCCTGTCTGTCTGTCTGTCTGTCTGTCTGTCTGTCTGTCTGCCTGTGAGAGGATGCTGACCACAACAGAAATTAACAACCAGAGTCAAAAAGTTTGTGGTGCAACTTAACTGTAGGTTTATAAATGGTGATGCTAACACCAGAGGTTTGTGCCACTCACTCACTTCGGGTTTCCACAGATTTTTACTCTTTAAATTATAATTTAGAACAGATGTTAAAATCTTATTTAAACACCTACTGTAGTAACAGACACAGAAAACACTTCTGATTGGCAGCCAGGTTATGAGTAAAATAGTGTGTATATATCCATCTTAGCAACATGTTGTACAGTCAAATGAGTTACTTAGGCTTTTGTATTGGAATTAAAAGAAGCATATCATTTAGTTGTAGATTGCTAATGACCCCCCCCCCCCCAAACAAAACCATGATGGAGATGAGTGTGCCTTCTCAAATGGCACCGTACTTAATTAAATGCGAGTTGGTATTTGAACACAGGCATATTTCCGACTGGCATGGCCTGTTCTCCACCAACACATTGCTGGAGTGCCCACCCTCTCTATGGACAACCCCCCCCCCCCCCGTGGGGACCCAGTGCAACTGCTCTGCCTGCACTGTCTATATTTACGCCCCTGGGTGAAGTTACTAGGATACCCAGAGCCCTCAGATGCCATTGCTGTTTTGAAACAGCCACATTCAGAACACTTTATTGCTGCAGTAGGAAACAACCATAGAGCATAGAACTGTATTTGAATCTTACCCATTATATCAGAAGTGGACAGCACTGTCGGGTTTATATCCGGACTAATAACAGGCCAAAAATGGAAAACCATTAATTAGATCACTCTATCCCATAGGAACTGATGTATTTCTCCCCCTCTTAGCACTCTGTCCCAGCAGACACACTGTATGCCTGATAGGAAAATGTGGAGGAAGAGGATGAAGACAAAACTTCATCACACTCAGACTGTCCTCCTCTTCAGTCTCTAGAACAAGCCAAAACGAACAGAAACACGCTGACCGCTTGGCCTGAGGGCTGGACTTTGGATGGTGGTCTGGAGTTCATACACAGCCAAGAGATGCCTTTGTACAACAAACCAAACAAGAACTACAGCAGACCCCATCTAACAATCTTATCAATTCAATTGAGTACAAAACGGAGCTTTAAAAGATGTCAAATGACAAAAAGGTGCTCCTTTCCCATGAAGCAATCCAGATTGTCTGTATTCTACCCCCTTTTGTTCATCCATTCATCGGTTTCATCACAAGCGCCTTAATATTGGAACAATCCTGATTGCTTCTCGAGGCGTTATCTCCTGAAAGGCTTCTTTCCCTTTCGTCCTGCTCTCTAATTCCCGAAACCCTCCTCCTGCGTTTCCCCACTTCGTAGCATCGGGCCTGTTTATTCCCCAAGCTCTTAATCTGTTTTAAGTGGTGAATACTTTGGAACAGTGAAGAAAAAGGCCTTAACATGAAGACAGCCCAGGCATCCTGCGCCATGCTGCTATCCTTGGTGGTCTTCTAAAGCTCCCTCTCCCTCTGTTTCTCCGTGTGATTGTGCCTGGTATGGTTGGAGGCTCATCGCAGCCTACATGTGATTTCACATGGGCTATAGAGACACTTAGCGCCTGTGGCTCAGTCCCTCCCACACACAGTCTGCTAGGAAGAGCAGTACCACTCACAATCCGATGTGTAGGTTTGCTGAGAAGCGCCCGTAGTGATGACAGTGTGTCTACGTATGGAGAGTGTGTGTTTGTGAGAAAGAGAGAGTGTGTACTCGCTTGTAAAGTGCGCGTGTGAGAGTTCGATGCCAAGACCACACATCCAGTAACGTTTTTGTGGAATCACACACGGAAAATACACAGGATGTCAGCCAGCGGTTTGGTAACAGTAAGTGACAGGGTGAGACGGGAGACAATGATGATCCCTCACCGTCCTAAAATGGATCGGTGCTGCCCCCCACCCCCCACCCCAGTCCAACCCCTTCGTCCCACGCTTGTTGCTGCTCCCTGGCCCTGAGCAGATAACCACGGCGGGACAGGGAACAAATCCCAGAGGTGTGTCCCGTAACAGCTCCGCTCCGGCCGAGGGAGTGTGGGCGCAGCGGGGCTGATACCCCAGTGGTTTGTGGGTTGCGGCGTCACACTCGGTTCCAGCCCTCAGGGTTCGAGGCATAAGGGAACGCGGTCTTTTCTTGTCCGGTCGGACGGCGTTGGTCACAGTGGATTTCCAGAGCAGGCTGAGGAGCCGTGCACGGTCCCACACCATGTTAAAGACTGCGGGACGGCAGCCATTTGTAGTCCTGTTTGGACAGGCGGCAGTGTGCGGTGGGCTGGTGATATGGACATCGGAACAAAGGGGATTGAGACAAATGTCAGCAGCAACAACAACTACAGCCCAGCCTGTGCTCCATTTGATGTGGTTTGCTTCAGGCGAAAGCAAGTGCTTTTATTCTTACAGCATCGAGGGACAAATCCCAACCGAGATGTCAGATGAAAAGTTTTCTGCTGAACCTCGAAACCCAGAAAGGCACTTTCAAGTAAAGTTGCTGATGGCAGAAAGTCTGTGCCAGGTGTCAACATCTTTAAATCTTTCAATTTTGTCAAGGAAGAAGAGCAGATGTGAAACGTTCCTGCGAAGACAGAACATCTGGAACATGAACACACAATGTGACAAAGTTATGACCAAATCAGGACTCGGTAAGGGCTAGTAGGTGCTATGAAAGGCAAGGCTTCGTACAAGGAGGTTCTTAAGTGTTGAGGAACAAATTTCACTGCAAAAGAAGATTAAAAAGAAAAGACAAAAAAGACGACTTTATGATGTCTTTTTCAGGGCTGGTGTAATTTAATGTTTAAAAGACTCAAACCTAAACCCATAAACCAAAAGAAATAGTTTCTCCAGGAAAAAGAGATGAGAGACAAGAGCGGGAGCATATCGGAGGTTTATTCAGCATCAAGTGTGCTGATTACAATAAAATCAAGAGAGACAACACAAGATACTCAAATACAAATAACACATGAAGCATGTTTGAAAGCTAGGCGATGTGCTTGGTGTGTGTGTGTGTGTGTGTGTCTCCGGGTGTTGTAGCAAACAAGGGCCCATAAATCGTGGCACTATCAGTGGTCCGGTCTTGGCCACCCTTGTGTTCTTTTATTGAATGTTATTGTAGCTGGACGGCCCCTTGGTAGATATTTCCTGGTAAGAAATCAAGATCAAAGCCAGAGAGTTGGGGGGAGGCAGAGGGTGGGGGAGGGGAGAGGAGAGGAGAGGAGGATGAGAAGCGAACAATGACTGATGGACATTGGAGGAGAGGGGAAGAAGAGGGGATAAGAGTTGGAGTGGGTGGCCACTGGCACCGCTTTAAAGCTCTGGCAAAGAGTGAGTGGTGATATCCAACTTAAAGTGAAACTGGGGGTGTGAGAAGAGATGTGATGTGGATTTAGGATCATCCCACGATGAAGGATGGAGACAATCTCACTATCATTCTCTGCGATTGGTCAGTTGAGGGTGTTATTGTTGTTTTTTTATGGACGGTGTAGGAGGAAGAAACCACAGCAGAGATCAAAATATCACGACTTCTATGAGTTACATCCAACAGGGGAAACCACAAAAGATACAAACTTGTTATGGTAATGATGTAATGGTGCAGTCGTTTACCTCTCTTCTGATGGTTTGCGGGAGTGGAAAAAGTGGAAAAGTTTATCCTTGTGTGTATTTGTTTTGCTTCTGATGTCTTCTCATGAGGTTTAAATGTGAATGTTTTCACGAGATGAAAAAACACAACACATTTTATATAACTACATTTTATAAACACTGGACTTGGGAACCACGTGGAAATGCCAAATGATTGATTTTCCTTGTAGGTTTTACAACAACAACAAAAAAACAACAATAACCTCAAATGGAGGTTTATAGAAATGAAATGTTATTTGTAACAGATAATCTAAGTAAATAAGACTGCATTGCTTTCCTCCGTTGCAAAGCACCTTTTATCATACACATGTACCCTGCAGCATCAACTGACTACTCCAGCAATTCAGCGTTACCCTTCACATGAAGTTTGGGGTCTCACAAGATGTAAAGAAGTATGTTTAAAAGAAGAATCATTACAGTTGACGTAGTAGAGGCAGAGACGTCCCAATTTCCAGGATTCTTTTATGGGTCAATTTTCAAAAACTATTTTCCTACACGTCCCCGCAACGCAACCAATGATGATTCTTGTTCCATGAACCCAAACTTACAGTTTGAACTGAAAGGAAACCCGTCCAGAAGAGGGAATAACACAATAATAAAAGTGAAATGAAAAGATTCCTCATTTAGTTGTGAACCCTCTGAATCCCTTCTGATCCACTGTTACAGGGATTCTGTAAATCAGTGTGTATACACCCTCACTGCCTTTCTCTTGGTACCTTTCTATATGCAAACAATGTAATACATTTGTCAGTAAGCCCGAGTGCATCTCCACGTAGGCGTGATCTGTTGGACTTCCCTGTGGCCTCTCTCTCCTTGCCTTTAATTGCTGTGGGGATCACAGGGCGGCAGGGACAGAATGGACTCCAGAGATTGTGGTTCCACTGCTGCTTCCCAAACTGGCTTTTCTCCCCATGCGCCTGCTCGCCAAGCACTCCCAAATTCCCCCATTTGCCACCCTCTCACCCCACACCTCGCCTGGGTAATGGAATCAAAAACAAGCGCTTCTCTCCAAAGATAGACCCTCATTTCCCAGTGGAGTCGGAGTTGACTGTGTCGCTCTTCAGTGGGGGGTTATAAGGCGTGGGCAAGTTTAGAGTTGGTTAAAACATCTTCATCATCTAACACCCCCCCCCCCCTCTTGTATCCTCACCTTTCCTTTTACGTCATGTCAAACATCTCCACCTTTTAATCCCTAATTTTCTTTATTTTTTCCTTTTCTTTGGCTTCCTGTCCTTTCTGCCATTCTCTCGCTTCCTCCTTTTTCCACTGGCTTCCTTTCCTTTTCCATCCACTGGCTCCTTTTCCTTTCCGTTTGCTTGGCTTCCTTTCCTTTCCACTGAGTTCCTTGCCTTTCTGTTGGCCTCTTTTCCCCTGGCTTAATTTCCTTCCCTTTGGTTTCCTTTCCACTAAGTTCCTACCATTTCCTTTCCTTACTGCTGGCCTCCTTTCCTTTCCAGTCAGCTTCTTTTCCTTTGTTTCCTGTTCCTTTCCTTTGCTTCTCACCGGCTTCCAATCCTTTCTTGTCTTTTCTGCCGAGCTCCTTTGATTTCTTTCCTCACCACTGACTTTTTCTTTCTTTCTATTCTAGCTGTGTCCTTTCCTTTTTGTTGGCTTCCTATCCTTTCTTTTCCTTTCTGCTGGCTTCCTTTACTCCTCTCCTAATCTCAGCCAAGCGCTGGGAGCAGATAAGGCTTATTTAGTGTTTGAAGTTTCCCCTCCGTCCTACTGGCACTAGAACATCTCCTACCAGGCCAAAGTAGATGAGGAGAGCAGATACATAGCAGGAAGCGTTTGTGTATGGAGAATTTGATCTCATCCTGATCCCAAACACAGAAACACACACTTACTCAGAGCCACATACACTTGGATCAGAGGATAAAGTGTTGGACTAGTCTGACGACATATTTATTACAGAACCTGCATTGATTCTTGTGACATACTTCATCAGATTTCACAAAAGGATGCATGCATGTTATTATTAGTGGCACTGGCAGCAGCTGTCATGTCCTATAATGGAGTTTTAATTCCTACAAGAAGCAAACATAAGAAAAGATACAAAAAAATTGCAATATTGTGGACATTTCCTACTTGTGAAACAATTACAGCAGCTTTAAGTTCCATATTGTATGTTTAAACTGAATCAAATGACTCGCTTTGATGTGAAAAGGTTGCTATACCACTGACAATGAATACCAGCCTGCAGTTTATTTGCCTCACCAAAAAAAGAATTGTGCTTGAAACACTAAATAGTTCTTATTGTGTTAACATCTTATGTCTTTATTTAAGTATTTGCAGGAGTTTGGAAGATCAATATCAAGTACCAAGCAGCTAGCTTCCATCCAAAAAGAGAAAAATACATCTTCCTGTTTCTCCTTTCTAGAAGTTGTATATCTTGTGAGCGAGCAATCTAGCAACCAATGCATCAAAGAATCACCTCAATTGTCTTCAGACATAGGAAAATGCTTCAACTTGCTGCTTGTTAAATCACAAATTTCAGATTTTAAGTCTAGACTTTACAAAGGCAAGACACGATGTAGACATACGACAGATGTGGAGTTGTTAGAAAGCACCTCTAACAGAGCCAAGCTAGCAGTGCCCATGCCTGCCTGTGGACACTGCTAGCTCAGTTAGCAGTTTTTTGTGCTGGGGTAGGGTAAATACATCATGGACCAATCTCTCTTCCAATCACACGGAGATTACCTTTATTTTGATCTTCTCGTCTAACTCCAAGTAGAAAAACACAGTATTCCTTTAAACATTTCAAATATTTATAGGCTATTGTTATCAGCGCTTAAAAACCTGTACCCTGAATTGACCCCATATAGCTTTAAGATGCACACAGAAGAGGATGTCAGCAGCTGCTCTGGTTATTGTGATTAGAGCAGTGCTTTAGTGATTTGGCAAGATGCTTTGGTGATAAACAAGTGATTATGTACATGATCCACTCCAGCCAACCCCTCCATCATCTCCCTTCTCCCCCAAAAGCCAACATGTCGAATCTGTGTGTCTGAGTCTCTGATTCGATGCTGATTCAACGGAGGCTCTGGAGAGAGACTTCCTCAGGGAGGTCTACACGGATAAGCATTTAAAAAACACTAATCTCCCAATCACAAACGCTCACAGATAACCGTCTGCTTGGGCAGTGATCAGCGTGAAGATTATGGATGTGATCTGGATCTGATCACTCCTGGTGATATCAGATGGGTGTTTGAAATAGATTTGGGGAGTTCTGCTCCAAAAATGAAATTATCCAGCTTGTAAAAAAAAAAAAAATCATCTCACTGAGAAAAAAGCCAGAGAGTCAGAGAATACAGTCCCATCCAAACTCACCAAGATGCCTCCAATTTGTTGCTAGTTGGAAACTCCACAAATCAAAAGTTATGCAAATTTAAGAATAATAAAAAAGGCCTCCGTTCAGTTCAACGAGGCCACCTTTCAGGTGTTTCTGGTGTTGATATGATGTCTGAATGACTTCCTGTTGTAGCCACATACACATTGTCAAGCAGCTTTAGGTTCATAGTTTACTTTAAATACAATGTACAAAAGCATTCTGGCAACAGATTGTTTAAACCAAAGTGTCTATAATCAATACTTTTATAAGAACAATGGATCCTGGATGACTATGCTCAATGTGAAACCTCTAAAAACCCTCTGTACACTACCTGCTCAGCACCAAACAGCAGACAGACAAAGTACGCAGTTAGCTGGTGAACATAGTGGAGCATTTAGCAGCTGAAGAGCCAGATTTTCCCCTCAGGAGTCGGTGGATATCAAACACCACAGCTGATAGGAGATTGACTATTGGACTTCTATATCAACTCAACTCCAAATGAATTCTTATGTTGCGCCTACATATGCTGGTTTTGTAAATAGGCAAATGTTTTCACCATATTAGCATTAGCATTCCTACATTTAATAATGTAGGAATAGGCACCATTAACTTTGTATCTGAACTTTAATTCATCTTATCTTTTATACCCACCAGTTCTGTTCATGGTTGTCACAGGCTGGAGCCCCTCTTTAATGCATTGGATAAGAGGGAGGGTAAACCCTGGACAGGTCTATGTCTATCACATGAAAGTTAAAGCTGGGGGAGGCTAAATCTGTGCAACCTTACACCTCTCTCTCTGCTGCCTCGTGTGACTCTGCGACCAGCCGACCAAGCTTCAGAGGCAGCTGCAACACCGTCCAGCAGCAGGACGAGAGGCTAGTGCACCGCACACACACACTGTCCCCCGTCAAAGGTTACTCCCCAGTCTTTGTCGTGGCATTTTTGCCCAATGATGCCAAAAGAAAAGTGCCTTCCTAATCTTCAAGAGTTTGAACTATAGGAGGAGACTCTGGAGGAACCGGGGAGGAACCCAGAAACTAACTACTAACCACCGAGCCAACATGCTGCTTCACTACATGCTCATGTGTGTCTGTATATCATATATCCTCTACTTTACATTTGATGTAATTTATTATTTATGTCAAAGAAGACTGACCTCTATTTGCATACTAATAGCAGTAAATTAAAGGGGAAGTGAATATATATGTTAAGAATGATGTTTAACCACCAAATTGAACAAAAATCCATGTTAATTTTGGAAAAAGCATGAATTATGGCTTTTCCTTTAAAAAAGTCGGTGCAGTTGGATGTAATTTAGTTTGGTATATGCTATGATTTATGCCATAAAGGTTTATGTCAGGTGTAGAAATTGATTTTAGATGTGTTTTCTCTCCACTACATGCTTGATTCAGTCATTTTTCAGCCTGTCTTTCTGCCATTAGGTCATGTTGTTCCGCGGCTCTGATCCCTACAGTGGATACAGGCTCCTTGTTTTGGCTGGGCCTCAGGTAAGCACCAACCAAGCAAAGGCCTTTCTCATCTTTCTACCCGAGCGTGGCGTAACCGCAGCACAGACAAAACACCACATCCAAAGCTGATCAACATCAAAGCCGCCACTCCTCCCATCGTCTCTCCACCATCGCTCCTTTCACACCCCTTCAACACAAACCCAGCTTCACCCAACTGTCTCCTCGTCCTTTCCCTGACCTTGCCTCGCTCTATTATCCGCTGATTATCAACGGCCGTGGCCGTTTTACCCCCCTCATCTTCTTTCTCTTTGCTCATCCGTCTTTTGCTCTCAGTGTGTGGGCTGCTGCTCAACAGGAGGTCGTCCACAGGTAACTTGGTGGAGCAGCCCGCAATGCTAACGCACAGTTAAGAAGAAGAAAGAGGGAAAAGTAGGAGAGAGGAAATAGGATTAGGGTGGGGTGTGGGGGGTCTAACACCACCATCATCATCACCATCATCGGAGCCTTAATCAAGCCCAGTTACATCTCAAACCAGCCTTGAATGTTTGCCGCTCGTAATAATGTGCACCTTCTGTCTAATTTGGCCATTATTCAGGCCTGTCAGACTGCAATTATTTAGAGCTTATCTCTCTCGCACACGAAATGACGCGTTTGTCACGCTTTTGCTCCACGCACAAACACACACATGCAGAAACGTGCGCACACACACACGGCAGCCAAGGCGCTTTAAAAATTCCATTGATGACTGCCTGCGATAGGACCTGGTGCCCCCATTTCACCCTCCATCCCCCTCATCATTACTGCATTGATTACCTTGGTTGGCTTATCATCTACACATATTCAATCTCATCAAGAGAAGCCACACACATGCACGCTCCATATTGTTTACGCGTAGATGGAGATTGCATTGTTGTTTATCCCCCGAGTTTGTTTATTCCATTGGCTGATTTGTGTTTAGTAATGTCATCTATCCCCCTCTGGACTTGGAGCCAAGCAGTGGAAAAGAAAAGAAACACAATCTCTCCATTCAGATTGGCTGAGAATAGGATGCATGATATTGGGTTTCTATGATCTTTTGTGAGCCGTAATTTGATGCCACGCAAAGTGTTTAGCGGAACAAATATAGAAACGTTGTTAAATTATATCATAAATTAGTGATCAGGAGGAAGCGACAGAGGGACGGAGACGCAGATATGTATGTATTTACTGCAGTGATTGGGTTACATTTGCCATAACAAGACCAATGTTCCACGCAGCGGCTTTTTTTTAACATCCCAATTTAGTTAGTGCTATTTGGAGAACAAACCAGCCATGTAATGCACAATAAAAGTTAGAGTAATGATGTTTTTAGGCAATAAAGCCAATGGATGTGGCTGTTATAAAAGCTTCCTTACAATTGCAAAACAATTCTTATCAACTGGGAAACGCTACATTTTCCGAGGATGAGGAAATGAGGCAGCGAACAAAACTAGCCATCAGATAGCGCGCCTCCTTAATTCTCTCATCCCCTGTTAAATAATATCATTATCATTGCCTAATGACGATGGTGCTGCAGTGCTTATGGAATAAGCCGATTAGGACAGAGACAAACAGCATGGGGCCAGGAAGCACGGCGAGGCCATTTACCACTTCATACAGGACAAATGAGTGTGTCCCTACCATCTTTCCTTCTCTCATTCCCTTTTTCAATCCTCTATCACACACACACACACACACACAGACACCTTCCATCTATTTCATTTCTTCTCTTTTTTTTCACACCAGGTCATCATGAAGTATTTGATTTCCTCTCCTCCCTCCTCTGCCTCCTTCCCTTTCTCCGTTCCACCTCCTTCCTCACCCCCCTCCACCGCCCCCTTCCCCTTTGTGCGGAGGTAATCGTAGATGCAAAGGGAAGGGGGCTGCGGGGCTCTTATCAGCCCATAACATCTGTTGGCGTGTCAGGTGATGAGATGGAGCGCTCGCGGCCTGCCGGCGGCCTGGACGGCTCCTTTAATGCAGAGAGGGGAGTGTGCAAACAAACAGCGGCTGATAGGGTCTATGCTTGTCACAATCGCTCAGGACCGTGATCTATCTTCTCCCTGCCTTTTCGCTCTCTCTTTCCCCTCTCTCCCTCTCTGTCTCCATCTTCTCCTCTCCCACTTGAGTGCCCACGTTCTTCTTCACTTTCCCCAAAGACCCCTGTTTTTTATTCTAAATCAAATCCAACCTCCTCTGTTCATTATGTTTCTAATTTAGCCCCTTATGTTTGTTTCATGATTATGGATGTGCGCCCAGCGTTGATCAGGCCGTTATAATGGTTTTCGGGAGGAAAGGGAAGTGGATGTCTGACAGTGAGATGTAGTAGATAAGATGGTCAGCGGGACGATCAGTGTACACTTACAGTCCTGTTATCAGGAGCCATGCATGCTCAAAAGAAAATGCTTCGGCCTTCATCAACATGCTCATTTCCACAATCATCAGCAGCATCAACAGCGCCAGCACCATCACTGGGAGCACCATCATTATCATCATCATCGTATCCATCATCATCACTGTCTTTATTAACAGTATTGGCATTGTAATGAAGAAAACCATCAGGATCATTATCAAGGTCATACATGTTCCTGTCCTTTCTACTCAATCTGGTTTCACATTTTCTTCCCAAAACTCCAGACTATTTCTGAAACATGAGGGTCAGCAGCATTGAAAAGCGGTCGGTTAATTGACAACATTGATGTATAAGTATAACATATCAGAATACAACGATAAAGTCCTGGACTTATTTCTATTGTTGTCCCTGGTGTTTGCATTTATCAAGACAGAAACAGGCTTCCATGTCTGATATTAAGATTTAAGAACTAGAAACATGATCATGGTGTGTGTGTGTGTGTTTGTGTGTGTGTATATATATATATATATTATCAATCAAAGTATAAAAAACAAACAAATTATAAGAAAGATTACTTAGGTCCTTACAGGAATACAATACACCTCTTCACCATGTAGGGTAGTACAATACAGACCCACTTCTCTTCTTATACTGATTTCAACTCATTAGACTTGGGATGAATTGCCGTTGTGTCTTTTTAGTATTTAAAGTTTGGCACTGACTGGGAGGGTTTTATGTGGGTGTAAGGTGGCATTAGGCTATGAACTGTTAACACTGTACAACCCACAGGCACGTGCACTTTTTAACTACATATAACAGTATTTATTGTCGTGTCATCACTGATCCATCGTACTGGAGTCGAGCAGTGCAAGACGTCTTACTTTCCTGTTGCTGTGATCATTTTATTTGTATTCATTTATTTGTTTCAAGCCTTTTCAAATAAACTACAGTCAACACATCAGTGGATTTACTGTGGTCGCACTCGACACCTTCTAGTGTCCATCCACTTCCTAAACCCGTTGACCTGTTCAGGGTGGCAGGAATCTGCAGCCTGTCCCAGCATGCAATGGGTGGGCAAGCGAGGTAGTCCCCATTTATTCAGTAGACCAAAAACAGAGATAAACATTAACACCTATAGGCAACTGATTCACCTAAAGAACATGTCATCGTCCCATCAGGCCTTTCTGCAGCATTTCATGAAAACCAGTTAAACGCTCAGATAATGTGAATTTGAGGAGTCTTGATTATGACATGTTGACGTTCTCAAAATGGTTAAATCAGGTTTTGTATCATTTTTTAGGAATCCACGTGCACATTCCTTACAGCTGCTTAGCTCTGATCATGTGTTACATTATTAGCTTGTTAAGCTGCAAAGCATCAGTTTCTGACTTTATGAAAAAGACGTGTGAATATAATGTTTCTTTAGCGACTGAGATACACTGAGCTGTTGTGTATTTCAAAACAAAATGATTAAAACGGAATCAAACTGGAACTTTAACCCTCAGCCTGCAGAAATCCGTTGCCCTCCATCCCATCCCGATTGAAACAGGATTTCATCCCCATGTCGAAGTGCTTTGCAGGGACTATGTCAGCCCACTGTACTGCTCCTTCTGAAGCTACACAACTATAATGTCATTGTCAGATGGCTTGTGGCAGCAAGATCAATAGTTAGTAATTCCTTGGCTGGGGGTCTGAGAGTCCTCACCCTGCTCTCCTCTCTCTGTCTGTCCCCCCCACCCCCCAAGCTAGAATGTCCTCTAATGGAGCAGGCCAGATCTAATCACTGCAGTAATTGAAGTTTACTTTGAAGCTTTCAATCTAGGAGAATATTTAAAGACAAAGCCACCATGAAACACTATCTACTGTCCCAGGCCTGATGTGATCTGGATCTAGTGGCCTCTTCAATAATAGATGAGAGTCTCAGACATACTTTTATCCGTCCTTTCGTCGCATGTCTCTGCATTAGATTTAACTTAATTCAAGATTCAAGGGTTTGACCACCATGCACTTTTGGAAGGCCAACAGTGGTGCAGATATTGCAGACTGATGGATTTCTGCTTCTACAAACTTTAGTCTGTTTGCATATTGAGAACAGAATCTGGACAGGCCCGTGGTACATGTGTAGCAAACTGGGGAATGATGATGTCATGTGATATTTAACTTGTTCAGCGTTGATGAAGAGGTGCAGAAGAGCTTCAGGATGTAGAAAAAACCAACCAACCTCACACAATCTTTAATCTCTTCTCTCGGAGATGTAGATATAGTCCTAATCAGGCCTGAAGCTCAATACAATCAGCGCAGACATCAGTGCAACATTTGAAACTCTACCACTCCGACCACAATGTAAATCAAAATCAAAAAAGCATCACACTGCACATGCAACAACCCAAACCAATCTGAGCACAGCCAGAACAAGAAAGTCAAGCCATAACGCTCTGCAATAAGAGAGCACGTAAGAAGAATGCAGAAGAAGAAATTATCAGCTGGAAGATGCCAAAACATCAACCACAGGCAGATCAGTGAGACAGCAATAAAACTGCCAGGAGCCTTGGCAGCCTCAACACACACAACACACACAAACGTCATTAAATCAGGAGTCAACTTCAAACTCATCAGTTCATTAGAAACATATTACTTTAGTGGGATAGTAAAGGATTATAATGGTATTTTTGATGATTCAGATTTCAACACCTGGTAAATCAACAATATGAAAGTATCATTGGCGCATGCCAAACAACCAAAAGAGAAATAGTCAGTGCCATACATTATTATTATCATCACCACAATTAACAGCAAATGAATACAAGCTGATATTAGTAGCCACCAGATCCCAGAAATCTGAGTTTCCCATGAAGTGCACATTGCAGGAGAACAGTTGTATGAATGGGTTGTGTGCAAGGAAACACGTTAACATCCTCAAAGCCAGCATACAACAACCCCCAACACAATCATTTCAGCTCATTACACTCAAACATGATGATGATTCTTATTTCACCACCATGTTAATCAATAGCTTGAAGGCTTCTGCACACAGCAACAGAAAAAGAAGCTCAGCCACTACAAGAGATCAATCCACAGCTAATGCTCATGCGAATACAGCACATAGCGAGATGAAAGCACCATAATTGCAGACATTAGCAGCCGGCAAACACCAAGACATAACAGCTTCTGAGACAAAACAGAGCAGCAGCCGAGCTCACAAACTGCACCTCAACAGAGACATGAACTCACAACACGCATGTTAGCAAGAGCAGCTCCTACCGTGCTGAAGGGAAGCAGTGATCTCTGGGAGAATCATCTTCTTGGGGTTCCTAAACAGCCAACAACAACAAAGGAGACTCCTATGTGATGAAGAGCACCAACTTCCCAGCTAGCTTAAACTCTACATGAACATTAGCATCACTTTACCTCCAAAAACAGTTAGTTAGCCGTTAGCTTAGCAGGGTTCATGGGCTGGTTGGCTTGGTGGCAGCAAGGCCGGGCAAAACAGAAGACCGGGCGTGGACAGTTTAAATAGCCCGCCTTAGTGCACCTAAGGGGTGCGTTTGATATGTTGCACCCAGTAAAGATTCTCATGTGACTGAAGTAACATGTACCATTCAGTTTAGATTGAAGCAGCTGAACACCAATGCTGACTCATATCCAGTATCTTCATTTTATTTTAATGCCAAATAAATTACCAAAAGTAAAAAATAAAGTGTGTGTGCTCTATGGAGACCACGTTTTTCATTGTAATTATGGGGAGAGAGGGAAACATCCCTCACCCAAACTGAACCAGGGATGTTGCTGTTATGTGATATGCGACTGTGTGGCCTCCCCTGCATTATGTTGCAAGCATTTTACACTTCAACAGAATTTGGACACTCAAATAAAACGGTAGAAAGTGCAGTAGGCAGCAAGTAGAGAGGGATGTAGGACATAGCCTCCACCCTCCAGTCTCTCATGAGGACTAGCAGCTTACTACAGAAATGTCAGGCAGGTGTTATAGATGTTTTCACATTTACACCGATGGAGCTGGTTGTGCTAAAACATGATCCATTATATGTGAGGTGGATCACTTCACCAGCCAATATTTAATTAAATATCAGTCCAACAGAACTCTAAACGCATCATTAGACAACTTTTGTATCTCCTGTATGTTGTTACAGTGGCTGAATAACTCCCGGTACCAGCGTTAGCTGTGTTCCTCTGCTACGTTGTGGCAGACGTGGGTTGTGTCAGTAGTTGCGGTTTGCGTCGGTGGCATCTTTCCTGGCAGTGGCTCTCTGATTGATAGGCCTGAGCACAGAGGGGCAGTGGGAGATGAAGAGAGGTCTGATAGCGGGCCGCTAGATACTCCCTGATTCACTGTGTGTCAGATACTGATAACACAGAGACTCAGAGAGAGAAAGGCAAGAGAGAGTCTGAGAGGGAAGTAAGAAGAGGAATAAGGCCATACATGAATACATGAAGGGGAGTGGAGGGAAGGGAGAGGAAAAGAGATGCTTTAGATGTCACGTCAGTAGAGAGTGTGGAGTATGGGATTGTGGCCGGTTCCTTATTTCATCACACTGACAAATCGAGGTGTGAGTCCCATTGCTCTCGACTTCACGTTGTCATGCGGACAAGCTTCCTCACAACATGATCTTCCTCCCTCGACTCATCATTGTGAGTGTTTGTGTCCTGGTTTTTATTAATAACTATCTGTGGGAGATGAAAAAAAGGCGGTGTGTTTTTTATGTGGTTGGCGTGGTCACAGTGCTGTCATTGTAATGTATGTCTTCCGATAGCACTTTGAGGGGGAAAAAATGGAGTGCACCTTCCTCTCCTCTTTCTGCAGCTTCAGTGTATCAATAGCATCACTCTTCTAACCCCCCTCCTTTCTTCTTTCTCTCTCTCGTCTGTCGCAATCTATCCACTCTCCCATTTTTTTTTCTCAGATGCCCTGACCTTATCTATCCATTTTATCTCCCTCCAGTTTTCGGCGCCATTTCTCCTCTTCTTCGCATGTCGCTCATCCTTGTGTCACCAGGTTTTCTGTCGCCGGGGGAAGAAGGCGAAAGGTTTCAGGAAGAAGCCAACTAAGTCAGGAGGTCACTGATGACACGCACATGTGTGCGGTGCACCTGATGGTCGCGAGTCATTTCATTTTCAGAATGGATAAACATTTTTTAGGCATACCTGTCCGTCACACTGGTGATCACGCTCAGACATCTGATCAATGCTGTGAACGCTCGAGGCAGCATTCCACAGATGAACACCACACCTGAGCGTGTCACATGCTCCTAATCGACACGCAACACCTGGAGGAGGTACAGTGCATGCTAGCAATGTGGCTGTGCAACTTTAACCTTGTGACACCTGACGTGTGTGTCATCTGCTCAAACTCTGTGTGACCCTCCCCGTCTGAACCAGGTGTCTTTGCATTCTATCTGACACATATAACATACATTATGTGCACAGAACAGATTTAATCTCCTTGTGATTTTATGTGATTTGGTTTTTTTTATGCAGGACTAAAGAGCCGTACATTATAATAAACCAGTGAAAACCAACACAAAAAAAGGTCAGAAGCCACTTTGTCGGCCGTTGGATCAGATTTGGTGGGAAATCTGTTGGATTTTATTGGCGCGATAAAGGAATAGGCCACCACTTTTCAGCACAAACACACCTGGTGGAAAGATCTCTGGTCGGCAGGAGACATAAAAAGCACATTCTTTTAGTGTTTAATAGAAACACTATTATTAACGTCACTGCAACTTATATGAGATATGGGCTACAACACATAGTGACCCTGGTTCAGTGAATTTCATTCGGACTCGGCACTAAGACTAAATGAACATATTTTCAGGATTTGGTTTGGGTTGGTTCTCCTAAAGAGGATTCGTCTGTGGAGATTATTGAACCAGTAAACCTACCTCTAGCTCTTTATCTTCTACCTGACACTGGAGTTCTCTATGTCAACCAGTGACTGTGAACGCCTCGCATAGCTTCTGTTATCTATCAGCAGAAAGAAAAAGCAGCTCTGTGGTTTGTCAAATTACATCTAATGACCAACCAGCTCAGATTATGATTTCATATTTATCATTCAAGAACCATTGTGCAGGGCTTAACTGCTGCATGGACTTAAAATACAAAATTTTGCCTTTTTAAGGACTGGACTTTGTTAATCATTATATGGATTGAGTTACACACAGGGGATTTCAGGATGTGTATTATACTCCTGCTTTAAACCACTTAATATCTGTACCATTTAAAGTGTACCGCAGGTCTACTGTTGAATAGATCGCTGTGCCACATACTGGGATTGTGTTTATATACTTTATGTGATTTTATAGACACGATCCAGCTTGTTTTATTATATTTCGAATGTATTTTTGATCAATTCTCTATCGACTCTCCATGGGAAGCTTTTAACGTTATATCATGGGATAAATTAAATCTCTACTCCACATAATTGTTGTTTCAATGAATATAGTTGATAATGCTTCTCACTTAATATATAGTGATTTTAAAGTCATTAAAAGATATATGTATATATGATGCAGATGTCTTAAACACGTTCACGTCTTACCCACATTTAGCCTGGTTTTAAACTACACATCTAAATTGACCTGCAAACCACCATCTATAATCAGATTTAATCAGAAAAACAGCCCAAAGTAGATTTATAAATTGGCAGTTGGCATCATCAGTCCACAAAATACCGATTGAATCGTGCTAACAACAATTGGTTATAAACTCCATGGCAGTCAGTTTGGCAGGTGAGGGTAAGTACAGTATGGTGGTCTGCAGGGTGGAGGTTGAAGACTACAGGATGTGCTCGATGTTTAGCTTCGATCAGCAGGAGATGGAGGTCTGACTTCCAGCCCGGTGTTGTGTTGGCCTGCCCTAATTGATGTAATGAATGTGATTAGGTGCTATCTGAGGGATCACAGAGCCTGGCCTTGTCCCTTATCTCCCAGTGCTTCCTGGGACCTACAGAGTGGACCAATAATACATCAGAATGGGGGGAGATGGACTGACTGAAACCTTAAGACGGAGGAGTTACCAGACTCTCATCCAAAAAGAGTGAACACAGTCACATACATCATCACTGTGGAAATGGACACTGAATCTTACAAATGTGGCTTGTTCATTTAGGTGGAAAGAAAGTCCTTCTTAACCATTTTCAGTGATGGGCTTTCCGTTTGAGATCTCGGCTTTATCTGTGAAGTGCTAGATAAACTGTTCTCTTTTGCTTTGTGTTACTCATTCAGAGGTAGCTCCATCAATAATTCTATCCAGGTCTCTTATGTTAGCTGTGTTGGAGGCTGAGTGGAGGCAGGCTGAACAGAGTGAAGCATTCAGCAGTGCAACGCTGCCATCGTGTGGAGGAATGGAGTCTTGCAGGGAGACACAGCAGAGGATGTCACTGTTAAATGTTTGTCGACCCATTCATTCAATTCATTTCAATTCAATAAAACGTTATTTATCTCTGTAACGGGCAGTTGTGTGCAACAGCTCACCACCCAGATCAACAGATGCACTCACAATATGACGTATTTGGCCTTGACAAAGCTACCTATCTAGTGAATAGTGAATTAAATAACACGACTGAGCAACAAAATATGTCAATACAATGAGCAAAGAATTACAGGTTGTTTAAAAACTATCCTGACAGTGATGGTGAATGACAATCACAGGTAAATATTGGTTAGGTTTGTTAGAAAATCGATAATTTGGTCATGCATTTGATCAAAATCTCTATTTACTCATCGTCCTATGATGCATGTGTTTTACACATCTGGAACATGCAAGAAATATGCACGTGATGGCTGATTATGATGCATCTGTATTCTCCATGTAGAGCTGCACAATGTGAATGCCTGAGGGTCTCATTAATAAAAATGGCTTCATTTAAACTTCATTTTCAATTCCTTCTTAAAATAAGCTTTCTAATTATGATGGGACACCTGGTCGATACAGTTACACAGTGTACAATAATCCATTATACATCTATCAGTTCTCCCAACCTCCAAACCTGATCAAGTCCGTCCGTTAGCTCAGCATGCTGTGAGCTGCACACTTTGCCCCAGCTTCATTATGTGCATATTGAAGAAAATGGCTCATTCAAAGCATCAATGTTACATCCCGTAGTTATTGTCTGTGTTTCCTGCTTCATTTTGAAATCCTTACCTGTCTGGTCTGTTCAGTTCCTGCTCAGTGTCTTTCATTGATTTTCCACACCTGCTCCCATTTGCTCACCTGCCCCTGATTCGTTCTTTTGCCACATGCCTATACTACCAGTCCCCTTGCTTTGTTCTCTTGTCAGTTCATTCGGTGTGTCATGTCCTGGTTTTTCTGATTTCCTTGTGTCCATGTTGTTTTGCCTTTAGTTTTGTCCCCCGAACCTGGATCTCCTGCCTGTAAGTTAATTTATCTCTAATAAACCATCGATCTGCACCACTCAGCCTGTTTTGTCTGCACTTGGGTCCTTTCTGTTCACTGAACCGTGACAATTGGGTGTTTTTTAGTCTTGGGTCACAGGAGCAACTAATCCATGTGCTTCCAGTTCAGGGTAAAATATGTAGATTGCATTTAATATTAAGAGTTGTGCATGATTCATGTTCTCACTGGATCTAACTTCAGTCCATGATCTTGGGCTCCTAACATGGATGTCGGGGAAGAAACACTTTATCAAATAAGATGATTTGTGACAAAAGTATCACATGAACTCATTGAGAAATACTCTCATATTTAACAACAGGTACATACTGCCCCTCTGTGGTGCCATCACTGATGTTCATACATGTATCCTAAAGAGGGCAGTGTGACATGCACACAATGCACCTCCCTGCATTAATCCTGCTTCTTAAATTGTACTGATGAAGTGCATTATTGCACATGATGAGGTAAGATTGAAACCTCGATTTCTTCAATAGATAACAGAAACCATGCTGCTGGAATGACACCACTGAAAGCTCAACATACATCCTCAGAGTCTTGATCATGTGTAACTTCCCTGGGCAGTTGAACAGGCTGTTCTAGTGATACTGGTGATTACGGCTTTCATGCACACTGATCATAAGCCACCCCACCATGTGGTGTTGCTATTAATTACAGCACATGCTGCAGAGCTCTTCCATCATCAGAGGCCACTGCCAATCACTGAAATAACTGCGTGTTATTAGTCTGATGGTGAATGTTTGTGTGTCTCAAAGAATTCAATAAGCTCTGGATCTCAAACAGACTTTACTTAATGAAATCTGAAATTAGGATAAAAACTTAACTCTCTTGAAACTATTGTAGATGTAATGAAATAAACTAAATCTTATAATCTTCATAATGGCTAATATGAAAGGCATCATTAATTGTTGGTGCATTACACAGAACACATTGATTAATTTCAACAGGAAAACGAAGAAGGAGAGCTGGAGGAATAATATTGCCTCAGTTAGAGGAACACATTGTTAGTTAAAGTCTCTGTGCTAAATGTTTGACAACCAGTAGATTAACTGGCAGTTAATGTCACACTGCTTTGTAAATGACTGGATTCATATTCCAGGATGGTGTAGGTGTTAAAATATCAGACTTGCTCCCTGGAAACCAGACTCGTCGGTGTGGACTGCGTTGAGTCATGCAGTGCCAAATTAAAAGAGGTCGTTTCTAATAGACAACACATAACCCAGCCTTTACGGCACATAAAACAAGTGATGGGAGAGTTATACAGCATGGTGTGAAAATGGGTCTGCGATTTGGATGAGTCTGGGATGTCTGGTGTAATGTCTTTTCTTTATTTTTCTTTTTACTGTCGGGATGTAATCCTTTTCTTTGTCTGGTCAGGTGTCATTGCCGACCCAATTTATAAAAATAAAAAAATAAAAAATGGATGACTTGCAGCAGTAGCATTGGTACACCTGCCTTGCCTTTTGAGTCCCAAATCTGGATGATGATGATGATGATGATGCTGCATCATTCAGGGTCTGTGATAAATGACAAACATTCAAAACATAAACTGAGGAATGTAAATTTGTTTAAAATAGTGTAATTACTTCCACAAGAATGCATGTTTCTTAAAACAATAATTACATTTTTTATCTTTTCTCACACGAGGATACAAGTTTTAACAAGATTTTAACAAAAGATTTTAACAAAAGGAAAGCTTAAGATGTTAAAATAGTTGTATTTAAAATCTTAGTTTTAGAGGGAATTAACAGGAGTTTGTCCAGACTCAAGGTGACTCAACACCTCCATCATGTGGTACAGATGTAAACACTCACTTGATAAAGCTTTTCTACGTTGGAGAGGAAAAATATGCTTTCCGATTGTACCGCATCTACCAAGTGTACTTTATGGAGATTCTCAGCCAGTGGTGAGAGAAATGAATCCACAAAAGCAGATGTGTAAGAGAGCTGGTTCTGGCAACGATGTGTCTGCCTGGAGGACGTCTCAGGCTTTTCTGTATTTCTGGTAATGGTTAAAAAGGGAGCGGTAACTGGGTGTTTTTACTGAAAAGGTGAAATTCTTCTCTGGAGGTTTCACCTTCTGTCAAAGACTATCAAGGATGTCTTGAATAACACTTTTGAAATATAAAATATATATTCTTCAGGTCGTCTTCAACTTTCATTTGTATAAGCAAATGAATTCACGGCCCATAATGATGATGAAGTCACTGAGTCCCAGAGGGGAGTCATCTTTTCTTATTCTCCTCTGTCTCCTTGTCTACAACATGTCATGTGAATAACTAAGGTTCAGAGGTTGCATAAAATACACTTTTGCTTCTAAATGTGCATTATTATCTCGATACATACTGAGAGATGTATAAATGAAAAAGCTCATTCCTCACTTGCTTAATCATTGACATGTGCAGACCCAAAAAGGCCTTGGTATGAGACAAAGATTGAGATTTATTTAAAGACTTACTTTTTTCACGGATGCTTAACAATTTAACAGTTTCATTTTTTCTTTTCTTTTTTTTCAGTTTGACAGCTTCAAAAGTGAGATCCAGGGTCTACTGCCTCTTATTGCATGGGATGCAGTTTTTCCTCAGCTTGTACAGTATCTGTATCACTTCTTCTGACGTGTGTGTGTGGTGGGGGGGCTCGTTTGTGTCTCAACTAGATAGAAACACTTGAAACTGCTGAAGGTTGGTCACAGCAGAACACTTTGGTGAGCTCCTAACCGATGAGTTTTCCAAATCCACTGGCATTCATCGTCACGTTTATTCCCTTGAAGTTATACCTGCTTTAACGGCTGAACAATACAGCGATGTTTCAAGAGTAAAATATCCAGAAATGTCTTGCTTAAATGAAGAAAAATGCACTCGCAGTAATAGTTGTAATACTGGGATGCCTATTATGGATTGCACACTATGACCCCTTGTGTGGCATCACGAGATACAGCGGAAAATAAGTCCCGTTAATGAGGCAGGGTGAGGGATGGGAGGAGGCCGAGAGGCACATTCTGTGGAGGGAAAGTGTCAATGAGCTGGATGGAGAGAGCAGATGCATGCTGGAGGGCGAGCTGTCGATAGACACCTAGACAAGTAGTTGTCCAGTCTCTGTGCTATTAACAAGCTGTGGAGCCTCACCTCTCCCCCTCTTCCAGTTCCCCTTTGGCCCCGGCCGGGCCTGCTGTCTGGAGCCTGGGTGCCTGAAACCCTGGTAATAACGGTGGCATTGATCGCTGTGCCTGGGATGGCCAATTACAGCTTCCATAGCATCTAATGAGGAGCAATCGCTCCGGTGGCAATTACTGCAGCTGTATGGCGCCCCGGAACTGAGATGGAGAGCTGCAGACACAAGGAAGTGCAAGTGAGACAAATATAGTGCTGCTGCTACTGCACACGCACACAAACACACTGTAGGTACACGGCTCACCCCTCATCCAACTCAAATGTGGAATTAGTCCTAAAACAGGCTTTTATTTTAACCCTCTGCATCGTTTGTTAGAGTAGATTAGAATAAAATACAGCCTTATTATGGAGCCTCATGGAAAACTGTCTGTAGATCACCACAGCGTAAACACGGGTCATCACTTACACTGACGTACAATATTATTAACAGCACCGTCGTACAAAAGAGGTAAAGTGGTTTTAAATGAGCTTCTTAGCTAACAGTGGTTTCTTAAAAACACTTAAAAACTGCTCTCAGTTGACAGAAAAATCCAATGTGGTCTACAGTCACATGCCGGTACTAGCTGTAAGGTAAATGAAACGCACCCTTGGAGCGAGGCTTTGCTCATTAAAGAGCGGCCATCTTGTTTGTTGCCGGGCTTCTGGAGGGCCTGTGACCTTGTTGTGCTGTGTCATGAAGCTCGCTTCATGCCGGAGTCAAGGGAAGAACCACACGCAGCCAGGTGCGGAGTTTCCGGTTCCGCTGGAGACTCATTAAGGCTCCCCGGGCCCGAACCTTCCCAAGTGATCATTATTCCCAATTCTTCCCTTGACAAAGGTAAGTCTTTGTTAAACTGGTTCTGTTCAGATGGTGTTTGGTAAGAGATGAGGCTGTTTACTGGATACTAGTGGCTAATTCCCCATTACTATGTGTGGCAGCATTATTTGGTTAATTAAATTTGGTAATTGCCAGTTAATGTATTCTAATGGACGTAATTTTGCGTAATTGTTTCACCTTAAGACGCATTTTCTTTCCACTTTTCATATTCAGCGTTAGTCACATCACACCTCCATCTTGGCTACAAAGCAGTTTAAAGGTCGTTTCCTGTCTATTAGAAACCAGGAGAATATAGTTGTTGAGGTTTGAATGTAATGAGTGATCTGCTGGACAGGTGAGTATGATGACCTCATGTGAGCTGCTGCTGCAGGTGCACACAGTGGACTCATGGTGGCTGATGTGTGTTACTGCCAGCAGTTGTTAGTGTTGGACTTGATGTTTGCTGCAGGGCAGTGATGAGGTCAAAGCCTAGAGGCCAGATATCAACTCTGAACACACACCAGTTCACTGCTGAACACAGGAGCTGCTTTGCTTTTGCCCCAGGCAGCTCTTTGCTCCGCCTGTGTGCTGCGCCTATCAATCTGATGCTTTGTTATAGAAGGTCAAAGGGCAGTGGTTTGCTCTGATAAATAAGTCTGTAGATTAGAGCAAAGGATGTGGATTTGTACGTAGCGTGAGAGGATGTCTACCTGACAGGCTCGACTCAGGGCAGTAATGTGTTCCAGGCTTTGTGAGATTTAGTTGCACTGCACTTTGATATTTAAATTCTCAAAGCCTTGGATAACTCTGTTCCAATGCTAACTTGGAGGACTGATTTATTACTGGCCAGTTGAATGCCTAAAGCTTGTGTTCACTACAATATGAATATTGTAAATATATATAATATAAAAATATTTTCATTGGTTCGATGTGGACGTTAGTGTGCTGGTATCATGCGGTCTGATCCCAGCTTATGTTACTGCTGTATGTACTACTGCAGAGTGTGGGGAGGGACAGCTGCACAGTGCAGTATCCCTTCAGTGTGCATGTGTAGGTGCAGGACGAATGCAGTCCTGCACAACACCACAAACTACAGCTTCAAAAATGAGTTGAATCCACACCTCAACACAAAATACACGTTATAATCTTATTTTTCTTATTATTTTGTCCACCTCTGCCATTACAAGACTTTTCTATCCCTTTGACATCCTTTACGTTCTGCTCATTCATCCTCTCCTTTTCTATTACCTTCTCTTTCTGGTTGTGGCAGTTGTCTGCAGATCTTACCCAGCCTCTGTCTTTGTGATCTGTCTGCCTATTTGGATGTCTGACTTTCAGAAACCATCCCCTTTCTCTCTCCCACTTTCTTCTTTTTTTCTTCTTCTGTTGTGTATAGATCTTCTATCATCCTTCCTCTTTTCACTCGTTGCATCTTTGCCGCTGTGTAACTTTAATATCAGGGTTCTCGAACAAGGACGGAGGCAGCTGCTCGGCGACATGACATGGGGGAGCAACACAAACACCCTTCCAAGCTCTTTTGTATGTAAGCGAGGGATAACAGAGACCCAGCACATAGACACAGCCATGAGAGCGTCTGACTGAGGCGTGAACATGGGAAAGGAGGCTGTGGGCCTGTAGCTTTCATCAGACTAAACCCACAAACACGCACACACACACACTGATGTTGTTAGCTAAGAGGGAGCGAGGTGTGGAGAGAGGGGTGGAGAGGTTACAAGATAATCAACACTCCCTCTCCCCCGTAAACCCACACAATAAAGACTTGACATCAATATGCCAGTGCAGTCATCACCACAATAGCGCCTGGCACCGAGGGGGGAAAGGGCCTCCACAGTACATCCGCACTGATTAAACCATGGTGTGTGTGTGTGTGGGGGGGGGGGATGTTCTCTGAAATGAAGCGGAGAGTTTGCCTACTTTTGATTAACAGAAAAGACTTCGGCTGTCGGCAGTAATGGCTGATGAGGTGTCCCAATATAAGAAAAGAATGGACTTCTCTGCCGGGTGTATTTCTAATAATGGAACGTGTCAGAATGAATTATCCTGCTGATGTCGAATATTGACGGATCAAAACAGCTGAACTCAAATGTGTCCTCTGCCTAACCGGCTAAAGTAAGGCAGGGTATCGGACCACAACGCATTTGGTTTATGGTTTAAATCATTTCGGCCTGTTTTAAACTATTTTATTCACAATAAATTCTTGTTTAGATGTTTTTTGTCAAACCATTCCAGGCAATACACAGATCACTGAATTGACTATTAGATGATAAGCTTTCTGTTTGCAAAGCTGAAACATAAGCATCCACCTATACAGTATATTGGATGAATAAACTTCTCAAATGAAATGTCTTTGTCTACTTTGGTATAAACTGTACTTTACCACTCCAACAAGTGGGAAAAGCTGTTTCCTAGTAACGGCTGAGTAGTCTTCCAGGAAGCTGAGGCAACAACGTCAAAGCTGTGCGATTATCTAAAAATAAACCATACCCTCCTCAGCCAATCGCAAGTATTATAAACACTTAATGGGCTCTTGGATGAAAGTATATATTGTTGCTGTGGTATAATATATATGATGAATGTAGATAGTGTGAAACAGATCTAAGCTGTCGGATAATGGCGTATTTTACTGGCTGAAAATTTATTTACACAACATAACAAAGGTAACATGAATAGGAAGCAAGAGCACTTCAGAATGATGAATATGCAGCACAGAGCTTCTTCACTTTCATTACCCTCAAAAGCTTTTCTGTTCACCTTATTGAATTACTTATTTTACGTGTGTGTTTATCAAAGACGTGCAGTAGAGCCTCCCCTCCCGTTTGGCTTAATCTCCACAGCATCGAAAATAAAAAGAGGTTTATTTTCCACCAAATATAAAAGATTTTCATTCATAGTGTTTGGTAAGAAAAAATGTAGCACTGACGACAGTGTTGTTGTAATGTGCATTACAGGTGTAGTTTGTTTTCGTGGGTTTAACTTCTTCCTGAGCGTGTATGTAGAACGCCTGAGGGCCTGAGGACGTTTGTCCAGCAGTTTTAACCTGCCAGAGCTTACAAGGGATTACATGTATGACTTCCTGCCTGCACATTGGACACAGCAGCATTTGTCCTTCTCAACCTTTCACCCTCCCTCAGCCAATCGGCAACACGTCCTCAGTGACAAGTGGCACTTTGAAGCCATTAGCTGATCGTTTATATAAGTATTTCGCTCGGACCGAGAAGAGATGTGTTGGATGAACCTGTAATGAAGTGTTTCACAGTTCTGTCACACACAGCATCGAGCAGGGCCCCAGTAAAGTCCTCTTACACCTTTAGATGGCAGCAGCATGCCACTCCATCACGCAGGAGAGTCAGACACAATCTGATAGATGTCTGGAGCAAAGCTACATGAGCGAAAAACAAAGAGGGACAGTTGCAGCTCATTATTTCTTTGATCCTTAAATCTTCCTCTTATCCAAATCGTTGTTATCGGTAATAGGCTCTTCAAGTGAGGGAGAAACAAACCTTTAAATACGACCAAAAAATATAAATATATTTAAAAAAAGAAAAGAAAAACCCTCTCCTAAAACTAGAGCTGCCTGCTCGTCTTGTTTAAGTTTGATGTCTCTTCCATGTAATTGAACTTGATGAATGCTGGCATTGTTTTCCCGCGAACACGCTTCGTCCTTTCAACCCCACCTGACATATCTGGGCCGGCCGGTTATTTTCAGAACACACTTCAGTACCTGTCTGTCTGGAGAAGAGCTGTGGTTTGAATTGTCAGTTAAATGTAGTCATGAGAAAACCCTTTTATTGCTTTGTTTCTGCATGTGCTGTCGCAGGTTTTTCATGCAGTGGAAACTCTGTATGATTCTGTTACATCTGCTCTGCCTAAATTAGATGCTGCGGTAGTAAAAGATTCAGAGACTTTAATTCTTTACAACAATCATTTCAGCAGATGGACGTGTTCCATGTTACTATTTTCACATCTGACAACGAAGCAGCCTAAAGTATTGTAGTGCAGCATCTTTGAACTGAAATGTTAGAGAATTGTGGTTAGATTTTCACAAAATGATGCAGCTATTCATTCACTTTCAGGGCCTCAGCCAAGATTGTGGAAACACTACGTATTCAACCAGCACCACTGCAGGCTGCAAAGACAAGTTTGGCTGGACACCAAAAAACGTAAAAAATAAAATATTCTTTCTTTTCATGTTAAATGTAATTATTTTTAGAGCTACAATGGTCAGACAATCAAAACCATTTTTCTGCAACTCTTTCACCGTCTGAGTTGTTAATGTTTTATTCAAAAATGCCAGACATTTGCTAGTTGGAGCTTCTTGAATGTCTTTGTTCTTGTATGATAAAACCTAATAATCTTTGGGTTTCGGACTGATGGTCAGACAGAACAATGTTTTTATTTTTTATTTTTTTACATTTTACAGACGAAACAATTTATTTGTTCAATCGAGAAAACTATTGGGGGATTAATCGATATTGAAAATGATGAGCTGCGAGTCCCTGCTTCATTTTGCTGTTTGTTTGATCATCTATACGATGGTCCAAATTCTGTATTCCCACACTGCCAGGAAGACGATTCTAATACTAAATCCCGTCGTTTTATTTTATCTGGCTGCAAACTCCTCCACAGATTGCCAAGTTCCCAGAAACGATAATGAAGACGTGTCACGAGCAATGGTGGCTGCAGCTTCTGATGGGTTTCCAGTGTTGGTACAAGCTGTCTTGTAAGCATCTATTCCATTTTTATATCCATGTTGCTGAACAGATCCCAGATCTGCAGGTTTACATGAACTGGTGTTACGAGCGTGTTTTGGCGCCCGGTGATCTAATGAAAAGTTCTGATGGCAAAACTCTGGACACTCAACCTACACCTTCCTGGAAGGGAGAGAGTGGGAGAAAGAGGGAGGGAGAAACACCTATGAACTTAATTACCCAATGAATAATTAATGTTTGATTGCAGCGTTCCCCCAGGCTGTCAACACAAGATAATTTATCATAAGATTATAATTTATCACTAATTGCTTTGGCAAGAGGTTTATGATGAGAATAATTTGCTTATTAAAAGCACAAATTTTATTAAGCGGCAAACTTTTGTGTAAAGTACGTATCGATGTTAGCTGCGCCCACACGGCCAGAAAGAGTTTAATCAAGTTACACATCCGGGATTAAAAATAGTTGTTTGCTCAGTCATGATGCAGTCCTGTTTTCCATAATTTAGTTAAACAAAACAGGTGATTATTCTAATGCAGTGAGATGCATACGACCCAGGGAGCTGTTGTAGCACAGAGAGGTGCCTCCATATCCTCAAAGCCAAGAAAAGCACAACAGCATCCTAAAGACTTAAGCTCCTCTGTGAATCCTGTTTACTCCTCTAAGCTGTAATGCCTATTTAGATGAGGAGAATCTGAATTGTTTGTCTCCAGCATAATGAATGTTTGTTTGTTGTCTGGCATGGAAATCTTTGTGGAGTAGTCACAGTATCGTAGCTGTGGGTAGGACAGGTGGGTGGTGTGTGCATGGTGACTTTCGACAGGCCGTCCATGTATTATAGATGGATAGAAGTTCAGTGTCCCATCTACAGTAATTACACATTGATTCTGTTACTTACAGCTACAGCCCTGGTTTGGCTTGTTTTCTTGGGGGTTTCACCTGCTTCAGATACAAAATATTTCAGCTTGTTTGGTTTCTCAAAGTAAAAATGAACTGAAATGCCAAAATTGGAAACACAACTATTAATCAGAAGTAACAAATATCCAAAATAAGGAAGGCTGCTCCACAAGAGGCTCTACTGGGAGGCACTGGTATTGAAAAGAATTGCTTTGCATTGTTGTGGAACAAGGCGGCTGGCTGAAAGTGTCCAAACCCGTATGAACAGTTACAGGTGCTTTGTGTGTTGGAGCCTTGCTTGGTGAACATTTCCCAATGCCTATTTGTAGTTTCACCCCACAGCTTTTAAAACCACCGTGGACACAACACTGATGCACTGTACAAATCAAGCTACGCTCCAGCAATAAACCAGTTGTGACTGTGTTTTTGTGACAGAAAAGGTTTCTGTTTGCAATTGCATGGGTCTGCTATCTTGCTGAGCCCATGGATGCACTCTAATTCCTTCTCTCCTATCGTGTCCAAAATCTGAAACCCTTCTATCTTTGAGGAGGTGATATTTTTATAGTTGGGTTAGGGAGTTATATACAGTGTTATCCATAAGAAGCAGACAAATGAAGAGTGACACACATGCACACATACTGTGTCTTGGCATTTAGAGGGAGGAGAGGAGTGGAGTGGGCTGCTGGAAGGGATGTGTGTTCCTCGTCCTGCTGTCCAATCAATGTGAGAGGACAGGAAGGGAAGGGCTGAGGGCCAGTATAACACTTTGTAACACTCTCACCTCGCAGTGTGCACACGTCACTAAACGTTACTCTCAACACGCACACACATGCACACACAGACCTCCAGGTTTTGTCTCGGTGGCTGGGGAGCGGGCGGTGTGTGTGTGTTTATCAGTGCAGCTGTGAGGTGCTCTTATCAGCCTGCTGAGGAAGTTGGACAGATATCAGTTCTGGTGGCGAAGACATGGACTACATATGACACAGATAGTAGTCTCTCTGACACACACACACAGTGGGAGACACCCGTATTAAAGGGTTTGGCAGCCGTGTTGAAACCGTCAGACAGCCAATCAGGGGATCGATGGCAGCCGTGACTCACCCAATGACCCACGCTGTTATCTCCGCTGGCCATCCTCCCATCTCTCCCGTCCTTCCTGGCTCTCTGCACTTTTTTTTTGCCTTTCCCTGCCTCCCCTTTAACACATTTTTGCTTTATCAATTGGTAAAAACTTTTCCCTCTTTCTTTCTTCAGCTTGGACCCACCCCCTCCCTCCTTCCCCTCCTTTACTGGCAGTCTGGTTTTTCTGGTCTAATGAACCTGGGGGCCTCAGGGCAGCCTCCGCTGGGTTGATTAGGATCCTCATTAAAGAGAGGACCCGACCAGACCCCCCCACCCCACCCCTTCTCCGTCCATCTCCCATCTCTCCCTTCCCTCCTCCTTCACCTCCTTCCGCCGTGCCCTGTCACACAGAGTGGCATTTTTAATTACCGCTGCTCATCATAAAAGGAAGACCCATTTTATATATATATATATATATATATATATATATATATATATATATATATATATCAGTGTGTGTGCTTGTTTTTGTCAATACTCTCATTTTTTCTTTCCACACTGATCTGTTGTAATGAAA
>JAVQJL010043279.1:0-30817 GCA_036024295.1 Nannoperca obscura | reverse complement strand
CCCCCCCCCACGGGAAATCTGCTCGTTTAAGTCTCATTAGTCTCATTAGTCTCATGTCTCATGCAGAACTTCTATTGGAAATCTGCTCATTTAAACTCTTTCCTCGTTCCAAAACGTATTTTCTTTGTATTTATCAAGTATGTAAAGTAGAAAGTCTTCTACCACTGCTTGTTTAAAAAAAACAATATGAATCATTGAAGTCCTGAAGAAGTGAAACAATCCAGTAGCTGATCCGGTTTCCTGCAGCATGAAGCGCATATCAAAGTGTCCACACACTTTTGGCCACATGGTTTGTTTCCTGTGGAATAAAATTATAAATAAATAAAAATAATTTTATTTTAAAAACCTTGAATATCAGTGGGTTTCTACACACACTCACTCTCACACACTCTCTCTCTCACACACTCTCTCACACTCACACTCACACACACACACACACAATCACTCTCTCACACTCATATAGATGATGGAAGAACGAGCAAATCTGTCTCCTCCCAGAAGACACCAAGACTCTCGTTCTACCACGTGTGTGTGTGAGAGAGAGAGAGAGACAGAGAGAGAGAGACAGAGAGAGAGAGAGAGAGAGAGACAGAGAGACAGAGAGACAGAGAGAGAGAGAGCTACTCTGACAACGTAAAAGGAAAGAAGGACATTTGCTGGAAAGTGACACTACACAATATCTATCCACGACGAACACATAGAGTCTGTTATAGATTATTGATTTTCTGCCTAAAACTATTGTCAGTCAAGTTCTGACATTAGATAATGTGTTTTACATTTAGCATTTAGCTTTATAACTACTTAACATAACATCTTAACACATTTATCTTGTTTCCCCAAGACTTGAAGTTAATTGTAAAGTTAACCTTTGTTTAATTAGAAATGTTGATGTCTGATTGGCTCAACCTGTCAGTATGGGAAGAATTAGCAAAAACTAGGATTCCTGGTTTCTAAAATAACAGCACAAGTCAACTGTGGTTGGTGTAAAGAAATGTTGTATTCATGGCAAGGTTAATTGTCTAATATGGATGTAATTCACAGTGATACTCAGCTGGTTCAGCTATGAATCCTTCTTGTCGAAACTGCAGTCTTCTATCTTTACACAACAACTGTTCCTCCCCATTTCAAATTCTTAGTAATAACTTTATTCCCTTTCCCATAGAGATGATTTGTTGAATTGTTTTGACCAACTATGCTCTTCTTTTTTTGAAGCTGTCGTCCCTTTTATAACCCTCTTGAATGGTTCTGTTAGCGAAACCTCACTGCTAAATGACAGCAGCATGGCCTAAAAAGGAATGCAGAAGAGCCAAACGTAGGTGGGATCGCACTAAACATCACGTCCCTTGCCTTTTAAAAGACTTAACAACCTCGTAAAACATTGGGGTTTCAAGACATGAATTCCATCCTAATCTGTATCTGTCGATCTGCACTGTGCTTTCTAACTTCTGTGTTGACTTTAAGTTTAGTATTACAGCTTGTGTGTCTTGTGGTTTAATTCCTTGTTATCTAACAAGTAAGTGAGTGGTCTCCCTGCCTGACTATAGGAAATTCACACATGTGAATGACATCTACTGCCCACAGACACAGAAGCCATCTGGCCTTTTTGGCTGGTCTGTACTGCCATTTACTGCTTGAGTCTGTGCCTACATGCTGTGTCAGTGAGACTATACAACAGTGAGACACCGAAAATTTGACACACAGAAAGATATGTACATTTAAAGTTACGCTCTACAGTATATTCACACACAGGCCAAGGAGACAGAAGTCAGAGAAGAGAAGATGAGAGCAGAGGAACAAAGACTGATAGAAACATAGAAAAGGGGATGGCAAAGGAAAATAAAACCTGGCAGTCATTCGGGAGAGGGAGACAGATGAAATGTGCCAGCACTGTGATGTGACCAGCAGAGGTCTGGTAATCTGTCTGCTGCTAGTTCCACAGCAAATGGAAAAAAGGTGTCTTTTCTCAGGACAGCTGGTTTCAGTTATTAACATTTATTCATTTGGGTCATTTAGAGGATTTTATAGAAACTCAAGGTGTACTGCGTGCAACGGTAGAAAAAGCTTACATTTCTTGATCTCCACATTAAGAAGCATGACCCGAAAGTAATCTTGCAATTTAAGGAAGAGTTGTAAAAAGGAATTACAACAGAGTGCAGAGTTTATTGTCAAAATCATACTATTAACAAACAACTGAGTGGGAGAGTTTTAAACCCAACATTTTTGCTGGGTGACACAGTTGACTTATTTTAACTTTGCACAAAGCATGGGAGTCATTTTTAGATATGTTTAATATAGGCCAGCAGTGGGAACAATCTGCCATCCTTTCCGAGTGGAGCTCCAGCAGTAAACAGTCCACAGAGAGAAATAGAGAGAGAGACATATGCGGGTGGCCTGAGAGATCAGTGTCAGCCCGAGGGCATCACTGGGCACTTCCTCTGCTTTGTGCTTCATATGTCACTCCGAATTGTTCAGACAGACAGAAGGACAGACAGTCGAGCAGATAGACAGATGGAAAATTAGTAATAAAGAGGAGGAAAGACTCAGTGTCAGTGAGGGAGAGGAAAAAGACAGCGAGAAATAATGACCAGCAGTCTGGATCAGAGGGGTTTTGTGGTGTATCACTGTTAGCCCTGTGGCACTATTTGGCACCCCTGCTCCACCATGTCCTTATGAGGCTTATGAGGGGGGAAATTAGATTACTTTTAAATTAAGGCTCATAAATCTTTTCTGACTGCTATTATTGAGTGTTTTATAAATTCAGATCAGACATGAGGATTCCTTTGTGATCTCACTTTACAGTAATAACCTGGATCTGACTGGACTCATTGCCCCAAAGACTGCAGCAATCCGTGTTTAATTTGTTTGCTTGTGTCAAGCTTAAGCTCTAAATTATTACTTAGTGTTAATTTTACACAAATTTGAGCTTATAAATACCTACAGATTCAGGCTGAGTTGGAAAAGATTTTTCTTCAGAGAAGCAGAGCAGCTCAAGCTGTAATCTGAACATATTTATGAAAAAAAGAGAGTACAAAATAGAGACATTCATGAAAAACTAAAAAGAAGAAGACGGGAAAAATAAAGCATCAATTAACATGAATTGCATTCAAGCTTGATAAACACTCCTATAAGTAAAATGTTTGTGGTCTGTGGCAGTCTGTCTAGGACTGACAGCAAGCTTCCTGGTTAGCTTGACATTACACTTGTCTTGTAAATAATTGTATGCATTATTGCCCAAGTATCTTTTAGTTTGTAGTTTGGTTTGCAACTTAAACAAAGATGCAAAAAATTCTCATTCATTTTTCACAATTAAATCTGTGAAACATGTATTTCATTGCTCACAAAAATGTGATTATTGCTGTTTGCCTTTAGTTCCTTTAATCCAGATGGAATTTCTTCTTAGACGATCGAATCATGATGATTCAGAGATAAAGGAAATTAAAACTGCTGCGTGACAGCAGGTCACCGGTGCTATAGGACATAGTGCAGATGGTCTTTATAACACTTCATTTTACTGTGATACATACACTGAATTTTCTCCACTCAGCATCTTTAAGACTCCCTGATGTCATTGGCGTGATGAGTCACACGAATGTTCCCTTTCAGTTTCATATCTTTCTGCTTCTATAATGTCCCATACAGTGATCTGTCTACACCTACGAGCAAATGTCCCATATGACTGTAATCAGTCTATAAGACACACACAAACACCACTCTGTAAGTCACACATTTTGCTCCCCTTCATCTGGCAGATAATCTTTGCATCATGTGAGAAAACTCCCAACAGGACTGCGATAACATCAGCCTGTTTAGTGTCAGTTGCTTTTTAGCAGCACCCAGTAGAAACCAAACATAATTTTTAAGCCCTCTATGAAAGCAGGGCTCTGCGTGTGCATGCATGCGTTCATTTGGTCATTTGTTTGCTTGCTCATGTGTAAGACAATGTAGCTTTTTGCACAGCACACTGTCTAGGGAAATTATAATAAACAGGCTAAGCAGAGCCCTGCGTAAGTGAAATACACTGTGTGCAGCATCCTCGCTGTAGCCTGTGGAAGTTCACATACCAGCGTATTACTGTGGGGATGCAGTGATTAATGGATGAGTTGTAGTCTTTGTACAGTTATTCTCATTTTCACAATCCACTTTCTCCAGTTGTTCATCTCCCACACATCCCCAGAGAATTGAGAATTGACACTTAGTACTTATTGTAATAATGTTTTATACTGTATCTGTCCTGCACTTAAACACATACACATTTATACAAACACACACACAGCTATGCACTTACATTAAAACAGATGTGTCAGACACATGCAAAAGACATGAGAACACACAAGTTTAAAAAAGATTTGGAAAATTCTTTATAGAGGAAACCATTAGGATCATTGTTTTTCTCCAGGTGCTTCAGCACTTTTCTCTCTGCTACAGTTTCTGAATGTCTTTTCCAGCTCCTTACTTTTTTACTTTGTGTGTGTGTGTGTGTGTGTGTGTGTGTGTGTGTGTGTGTGTGTGTCCTCACCACAGTTAGGCAGTGTCAGTCTGGACAGCAGCTTGCGTCCTCCTCCATCCTCAATGCAGCGCAGCTCCTGGATGTCTGCTTCCTCTCCTAACCACAGCTTGATCCACATGTTCTCACAGGAACAGTGCAGAGGGTTCCCTGACAGGATCCTACACACACACAAAGTGAAGGACCGTGACAAACAGTGAGTAGTAAAGCGAGAGAGTAACTGAATCTTAAAAAAACCCAAAGCAATAGCTGACAACTGCCACAGCATAGTGTCAAAGTGCCTTGAAGAAACAATTCAACATTTTAACTATTTCTTGGCTGGGAGTAGTAACTTCGTGGAACGTGTCGTCACAGTGAAGTTGCCAGGCAACCAGCACTTTACACTTTAGTTCATTTTCCAGACTAAACAAGGTGGAGTCGGACTAGTTTTTCCCCCCTGTTTCCAGTCTTTATGATAAGCTAAGCTAACCTTCTCTTAGCTTTGGGTTCACATTTAACAAACAAATATAAGAGTGGTATCAATCTTCTCATCTAACGCTTAGCAATAAAGTGAATAACAGATGCAGTTATTACAATGTCCAAGTGAATGACAAACTTTTCTATTGAACAGTAACTGCATTGAAACATTAGTTCTATGTAATTATAGTGCCTCGATATCTCTCAGTGCAATGTGAAAATAATTGCTTCATTACAGTAATGGGAGACTTTGAGAGTTGAAAGGTGTCATAGCCAAACACACTAAGCCCTGGTGGTTAATTGTCACTTACCGAGCCCACTTCAACTAAGCTCAGTCTCCACCCTGTTATCTAAATCAAAATGTAAAAACATTCAATCATTTTCCGGCTCCAGGAAAATCCCATGATACCAATCCCAAATCACAAGATTGCAGGCAGCGGTAAAACCAACTCCAAGCTTCAAAACATCACATCAGAAATCTATAGGTGACATCGAAGATGCTATAGGTATATGTTTATCTACAGACTTTGACGACAACAAGGAGTTAGATCAGAGAGAGAGCCAGGAACAGACAGACAGACATACAGATGGATAGATTGATAGAGACGGTTGCACTGAACTCACAGATAAGAGATGTTGAGGTTTCGGAATATCCTCCAAGACAGTGACGACAGGTTGTTATCTTTCAGATTCCTGGAAATTAAGTTGAACATCAGGGAATGAGATTGTAAGACCACAACAAAATATCAGGTTGACATTACAGCGACCGGCGGCCCATTTCTACACCAGTAAGCCTGCAATATTTTTCTCATTAAAAGTGTTCCCCTCTACGGATTGTGCCAATTAACCTTAAGTGGTACATCTCATCAGTGTAATATGTATCACACTTTAATTATGTTTACAAGATCCCAAGATAAATTATAAATCCTGCTCAGTCTGAACCTGAACTGGACTTCATTTTCCAGCAATCTTGCAGCCATCACATGGTTGTTTTTTATCTTTATGGTTAATTTTCTATTGATAATGTTACAACTAAATCCTGTTTGCATTATGATATACATTTTACATTCATCAATTAATTAAACAAATTAATAAATCAAAAACATAGCTATACATTTTAGTACTACAGTAGCTGTTGTGTCAGTAGAAAGCAAGGAATAGATAGCATGAGTGAGTTTTCACTTACAGGTACTGTAACTTGATGTTGTTTTGAAAGGCCAGCTTCGATACATATGTTAGCCTGCTGTTGGTCACCGTTCTGCCACAAAAACAAGCATCGCTGTCATCATGAACAGCACAATTATCAACAACAACTGCAGAAACATGGATCTAGGTTCCTGATCAGCTACATAAAGTCTGAGAAAATATATTTGGTACCCGTTTCTAATAAGTGATGCTAAAGGAGGATACACACCATCCAAGTTACTCTTTCACCACCTGGCAACCCAAATTCAGTTCTTATTGCTAATCTTTGGCTGGACTTACAATGGACTTGTAGGACTTGTAGGGCACATACTGTATATTATCAGAATTTTGGCTAAATCCCACTTCACGAGGCTCTACACAGTTGTTGTCTTTTATCAGAAAATCTGATGAATTTATGTTTGTACCAAACATCAACTGACCATCTTTCCTTGTACACCAGGAACAATCTGCACTGAGTATGATTAATATCACACTTTAAGGTGTTTGGAAAAATAAAAATTCATTCTAACTGGCTGCTGTTAAGGCAAATCCACATGTCTGCGACGGTGCAGGTCTATCACATTTATCTTTTAATGTGGAAATATAACAGACGTCTCAATAGAAAGCCTCTTTATGTACAAAGCGTCAGGTACCTTTCATATTCCTACATACTGTACATTACTAAGTACTATTAAAACCAGGTCATTTTACATGATTTCAATTTCACCATTTAAAAAACATGACACTTAACAAATGATTATGGTAAAACTATTAAAACTGTGAAATAGTATCATCATATATCAAGACATTTTCTTACAAAATAATAACACTGCAGAGTGTTATTTTGTGTAAAGTATTACTCAGACATATGGGACAGTTGTCCTTGATTGTGGCTCAAACACTCATCCTGCCTGCATTTAGAGTTTCCTTCCCACTGGGTTCAATCACAATGAAAAGCATATACTACACTTGCAGTGCATACATGCTTTGTACTAATCTGTCCACCAAATGGGATATTGGCTGTAAGATTAGGCAGTGTCTACTTAACAGATTATTATGTTGCAAGAAAGTGCTGCTGGGTAGACATTTCTGTTTTAGACTAAGAAATAGAATCAGACATAGATGCAAATCAAAACACAGTAACTACAACGCCCTGGGATGCGGTCATGAGCACAGCAGGATTTTAAAATGTTTCAATTCAGTTTTATGTATATAACACCATACCATAACAAAGTTATCTCAAGGCACTCTTTCATATAGAGCAGGTCTAGACTTTTCTTTTACAAAAGCAACAGACATGAACAATACATTGCATTAAGCAAAGAGGGAGTAGTATCAATAAAGGCAAAGTTAATCAGTATTTTTCTTATAGACTACAACAAATAATAAGTATAGACATATTGTGGAAATGTCATTCAAATGTAATAAAATTGTTCTTCTTTCTGCCTTAAAATGCAGCTTAAGATTGAACATTGTATACAGCCCAGGACCATTTTTACACACTAGGTAATGTTATTAACATAACAGCCAAAATAAGAATAATAAGAAACTATGACACTGTGTGTAGTATTGTTTTTAACAATTTTTTCTATTGTTCGTAGCTCTGAGTATGTGCACTAGGCCAAAGCGTTTGTCTTGGTAATAAGAGCCATAAAAGACTTACAGGTTCCTGAGATTCTTGTAGTAGTGCAGGTCTTTGTCATTGATGGAGGAGAAGCTGCTCTGGTTGGCGATGTAACTGTCAGGAGATACAAGTGTGTGTCAGAAGGCTCATTTGTTAACGGAGGGAGGCATAAACACAAACATTTCAACAAGACAAAGGAACACAATAAGCCCACATAATTAGAGTTCTACATTTAAAAATGAACTCCTAAAATCCTACAGCTGATAAATGGCACACAGAGGGGAGCTTGTCGTTTTTGGTAGAAACAGGCACAACTCTCGCACTTGAGCAAGGCACTTGACCCGTTTAAGGGCCAACAGGAGACGACTGTGGGCAACCATGTGAAAAACATATGTATTTCAAATATCACAGCTCTGGGATCAGATGTCTGAGCCTGTTTAGTGCTGAACCAAATCTCCAGAGTGAACTGAGCACCGTCTCAGAGGGAGCATGTTGTGACAGTCACAGCAGAGTTCTTTTTCCTGCACAAACCTTCAGTCTCACTGTATTCAGCCACGTATTGTTAGGCTAAATCACAAGGTCATTAAATCATTTTTTTCATGTGGTAGACATACAGCGTCCAACTTGGGGGGAAAAAACATCTCTGATTAGATTCATTCATTTCCAACATCATTACATGGCTTTAGTGGCAAAGGGCCTTCAGTCTCTCGCCCCTGATTTTATGTCAAAATAATTACATTTCAGTCAATGCAAATCAAAAGATTGATCAGTGAGGATTGAAAAGACAACACCTAAGCCTTAAAATATTTGATAGAGGAGTCCCGGTGGCCTGGGGGGAGGTGTGGTGGCTGAGAGGGACTTTAGTTGCATATCACCTCTTCTCTATCGTCCCTCATTTCCTGTCAGCTCCCTGTCGTCACTATCAAACAGGGTCAAAATGCCTGAAGAAAAATACTGTAGAAGAAATAGGAATAACATTTCATATGCGCCTTTCAATAATTAGAGAAGCTGAGCCAGAATACCAGCATGTTTCAGTGGTTAACACATTGATAAATTAAAAGACATTCTTTGAAAAGCAGCGTCTTCAACACGTTTCACAAGATGCCCTTTCACTAAAGAGTGAAAGTGCATTAAAATAATAGTAGTGCATAACTAAAATTCATTCCTGACTAAATGTTTCAAGGGCAACAGTCTTATTTGTAATCCACCAATGACACCTAAATCACCAGTTACCCCTTCAAAGTCAAACGATGGGTATCTGTAAATCAGCTATGAAGTCAACAGCCGACCGTGTTCCGGTCCCAGTAAGACTGCTGAATAATAACACCGAGCATGCACATATATGCGGTTTTTCATCGTGTTGGAATAGCCCTTCTCTGCATGTTTGTCTATAGTGTGCAGGGTGCAGTTAAACTTGGAGTTACACCCACATGTGTCCATTAACCCAAATCTATCCACTATGATGGCCTGCAGGCAACATATCAGCATTGTGATACAAAAGAAGACATTTTCTTCATATTAGTTAAAGGCAGAATTACCAATTAAAAAACACTCCGTATCATTTGTCTTGTGTTAATATTATTTAAAGAGGCAACACCCACAAAATATCCCCAACGCCTGTTGTCAATATTGAGGTTACTACTGGGGGATATTTTCTTATCAGATGATGGATTATGGTTTGTTTTGTACTTAACACATTAACCAGAAATGACACATCAAGTATAGGAACTGTATTTGAGCTTTTACACCCGTTTAAGACTTCACAGTGACACTGAAAGCCCATCATATTCTGTCAAACCGTGTGTTTTCAGTGCAGATGCCATAAAAGCAGCACGTTTTCAATACTTAACGCAGACAGGGCACACGATAACCTCATCTCCTCCTCTCTTTTTTTTGTGGCAAGGTCGTTTGGAATTAGTCTTCTCGCGGTCATCAGTAATTTGTCTGTTTACTTTAGCCAAGCTTTTCCACCACATTGCTGGCTCATTTTAACAAGAGACCAAGGCTTCTCCAAGTTCATCTCCGACAAGTCGTTATCAACAAGGCCGTTTATCTTTGCCAAGAAAGATATTGCAGCAATTAAACATTTTAATCTCCTGTTTAGTCGCTCTCAAGACAGAAATACTAAGACGTGTCTCCGTTTATTTCTAGGCCATATTACGATTTATGAAATTACTGTGAAAAGGGGGGGGGGGGGCACAGTGGACTTGTGCACACTGAGATTTTGTGTCATCTTCAAAAATGTTGACACGAGCTGTACAAATGTCACCTTTTTTTTTCTTGAACATCGATTATTCTCCGCTTCTGTGGTTCATTTAAATACACTCACATAAGCCATCTTGGGAAGCGTCTGTGTTAATATTTTGACAGCGGTGTCTGGTGTGCGCGCGTCTCCGTCCACACACACAGACACACACACACACACACACACACACACACACGCACACGTATGTGCACGCGCCCGCACACTGGGCTGGGCTTTGTTTGATTGTCAGAATAAAGTCTATCTAATGCTTTCCTTTTGCAACGTGCTGGTTCCGCGCTGGCGTTGAATGACTGATGTGCCCCATGGTGGCAATGAGTCTGTTACGCAACGTAAGTTACACACGATGCCTGACTGAGCCGAATAGGACCTATATTCATGTGTGAACTGGTAAATCTATGACTTCGCCTTTAATTCGTGCACGATAATAAGAATAATTGCAACAACAACAAAAATAGACAGAACTTGGACCGGTTTTGGCTCTTTAGTGACCAGGTGCGTCTGTCAGCTCCAGACACAACTGGCAGAGGAGGGTGACAGTGATGGGAAACACAGCCATCCGGATACAAGTGGGATACATGTGAAGATTTAGGGAGCACCCTTGAACATGACGTTTCATGTTCTCCCTTCTCCTAAATCTGCTGCTTATGAAAGACACTCACATGTCGGTGATGTTCTCCATCTCCGTCTCGCTCTGCAGGACGGGGAAAGCATTGATCCCTCGCTCCGGGTCCACGCAGGAGATCCTGGTGCTGCTGCAGGAGCAAGACGGCGGGCATGCCTCCGCGGACAGCCACGGGTCTCCCGAGCCCACTGTCACCCCGATTACCACAACCCACCACCAACACCAGCACCGCCACGACCCAGACCCTCTCCCCGGCGAGGAGAGAGCCCCGCTCCCGGGTCTCAAGGCGCTCATCTCGGGTGCCAACTTCAGCTATAAGGCTCGCTGAACAGCCCCACGGCCCGGCCCAGGTTGGCTGGGATCGGCCCCGGTTCAGTCGGTCAGTCAAGGAGAGGAGAAATAAAGTAAAAATCCGATGCGGAGGTGAATTCAGGCGGCGCTGCTAGAAAACCATCAGCCGTGGCAACAAGACAGGACAGCGAGAAGGAGAAAAAAAAAAGAAAACAGGAGGATGTGTGTCGTCCCTTTCCTGTGTGTTTCCACCAGAAACCCCCCTCAGTCAGTCAAAATCACACTGCCACACTGACGGGTGTGTGCCAAGGAGGATCTCTCTCTCTCTCTCTCTCTCTCTCGCTCTCTCTCTCTCTCTCTCTCAGCTGACACGCACCGGCCGGAGCCTGCTCCGCACAATGTTCCCTGTGTGGGGACGGGTGGTGAGGGTGTCGGGTGGGGTGGGGTGGGGTGGATGTAGAACAAATGACAGCCCGGGTGGGGGAGCGGCGAGGTGCGCACCCCTTGTCCTCGCGCGTCTCACAGGGACGATCTCACAGCAGACGTGAGGAGGGAGCACAGGAGAGGAAGCGGGCGGGTAACGGCGTCAGAGCAGATAACCTATAACGTGATACCTCGTTGATGCCCCTTGGGGAGCTGCTCCTTGCTCTGACTGCCGGCAGGTCAGGGGAGGGGGGTCAGGTGGAGAGCAGAAGGGATTTCTTGCTCAAGGGCACCTCAGCAAGGCGCATGCTTTCGACGCGGCAGAGTGAGTTCGTGTTTTCTGGTTAATCATCAACCCCTAGCTCTTCTCTTTTAGTTTTGGGGCCGCCAGGGGTTAAAGGTACTCCCGGGGCGAATGGTGCCTGGCCTTGCCTTGAGTTGTGAACGAGGCATGAGCGTCCTTGACTGACAGGGAGATGGAGAGAGGAGAGAGGAGAGGGGCTCTGCACTGAAGAGGGTTGTCCATCTATCTGCTAGCTGACTTCAGATTATGTGCGTGAATGAGATATAAGGGGCTATCAATTTACAATCTCTAAATGCCACAATCATTCTCACCATCAAGGTCGTCGTCAATACAATCATCATTATAATCTGGTTGTTATGCTGAGCGTTTCCAAAGTGGACCTGTGTACAGTCAATCAATGAAAAACAACGCTGTTGCTGAAGAAGGCCTGTTTTTTTCACCCATGTGCCACTTGTACTCGTGTGGTATGATATGGATATGTGAGAAAAAAAGCAAATAAAAACTGCCTGCATTTTCCCAACATGTTATAGCATATTTAATTGTGAACTGATGGGGGATGTAAAACATCACAAGAGAGAGTGAGAGACTAAGAGAGAAAGAGGGAGCAATCACCAATCATCAAGTCTTTAGCTGGCATGTACTAGACCAAGCGTCACCTTATTAAATCATTAGGCCATATTTCATAATTATACGGGGCTCCCGGCCAAACCAGACCTGAATCAATAATCTTTCATCTTAGAGTGGCCATACGCCTGCATGCCAGTCACTCTGCTGCTAATATCTCCTTCTGCATTCTCCATTTCTAACACAAGAGTTGATCTGTATTTTACGCTGTGCAGCCATTGAGGTACAGAGCTACTTCTCTTTATTCTCTCACCTTGTTTGTGAGAGACAGTGAGTGACAGCACATCTGCCTGTGAGCAGCCCCAACACACCACATCTCTTTTCTCTTCCCTCTCCTCTCTCTCTCTCTCTCTCTCTCTCTCTCTCTCTCTCTCCAATGTCCTGCCCCCATGTGCAGCTCTAATATGACGTTTGTGCTGACGCACAGGCAGTGCTGCTGAATAGAGAAGTGTAGTTATGGCGCTCTGTCTGTGTCTGAACCAATCTGGTGGATGCCTGCCTCAGAAACCGAGGTGCACACATTTTGCACAGAGTGGGCGTACCAATTAAAACATTGTCTCACAAACATAATATTCCAATTACTCTTTGTTCCTTTTTTAAAATTTGACAGAGGTTGTAAACTGTGTTAAAGGTCTTTGACATTTTAAACATGTAATCACCCCCTTGAGTCATCCAAAGAAAAAGCAACAGTCACAATGTGTTTTATCCATCACAGTGAGCATATTGTAGTATGCCACACACATTTAGCTTGTTGCGCGATTTATTCAGCATGTTTGATGTGTTCATTTTCAATTATTTATACTGTATGTATATAGAATAGATGCCAACGGTGTCCCTAATGATCCAGTGAACGTTTTTTGTCTGACTTAGCAACCAAACTCCCTTGTTAATTGATACGTATCTAGACTATGACAGGGTTTTAATAAGTCATGTCTGGACAAGTGTTTAGGCCTACAGTAAAGTCATCAACTACCAACATAAACACGTGGCTCCTCAAAAATCCCAGGATCAGACGCGAATGCATCTTTTTATGTTCACAATAGTTGTGTCATCACTCATGGGCTGAAAATAACAGTTATCCTCAACTAATCTCTTAATGGTTAAATTAACGTATTCGTTAGATTGTTGTACGAAATCACATTTCGTTGCATCACAATCAGCTTTTGTTGTGTCACAATCACAAACCGTTGCATCTCAGTCACCTCTTTTTTCCATCACAATGACTTACTGTTGCATCACAAACACCTGTTGTCGCATCACAATCACATACTTTGGCATCACTAACACTTTAATTTGCATCACAATAACCTGTTGTTGCCTCACAGTAATTTTTTGCTTTTCAATCACTTTTTGTGACATCTCAAACACTTTTTGTTGCATCACAATCACCTGTTGTTGCATCACAATGACCAAGCTGTGATTTTTCCTTCAAATTAGCGAATATGTATTTATTAATAGTAATTGCTTGAGATTCACAGAAGGTAGAAAAGAAAGTCAGGTCTTTTAAAGCCTAAACATTCATTGAATCATTTTATGATTAATTCATGTGGGCCCCGAAAAAAAAACATAATGGGGCTCAAATCCTGCATTACCCCAAAGCTATAAGTAACAGTGAGATGGGGTCATGACTGGGACACTAGACACACTGAGAATAAGCAGAGAACATCACACTAACTCATCCAGTGTGCTGTGATTTTCTTCCTTTGCTGTGGGGGGTTTTGGCACACGATGCATAGATAAACAAACCTCAGTCTAACAACAGTCTCCCTGCTCTGTCCTTTTTTTAAAGTTCTTGGCTTCGGTTTGATTAATGATTTTAACATGTGGATTGGCTACATCAAACTTGTAGTACATAGTCATTTTCAATTGGGCACATGTGTCCTTAGTGAAATTAATTGTTAGATCTTTTTTTTTATACACACACACACACACAAGCCAAATTACAGTAATATTTGTGGATGGTTCCTTATTACCAAGGTTATGATCTACAGTAATATGAGGTAATATTTTGTCAATCTTCCTTTATTTAATTGTTTTGTTTTGATAATTTACTGTTTATCATATGTTTGTGTACAACTAACAGAGTAGGTTTTAGTGAGAGCTCCCACTATGTCACCCAATACATACAATTATTGTCATGTGGACTCAGATGAACCTATTTTAACCTCTACATACATGCCATGTGCAATATGTTCTTCATAAATTATACACTAGTGCTCTCTAGTGGCTACTGGGATACTTAAGAAATATGAGACTGCACTGTGTCATTTGCACAAGCTATATCTATATAGAAACAATCCAATGTTTTCAGGGAGTAGGGAGTGTATGTTAACGTAATTTAATTCAGGAAATAGACAAAATGAGCACTATTGACTATGTCTACTACTGCAAACACTGGGACATTGTGCATATATAGACTGTTCTTTCACAGCCAGGGGAGGATGGGAAGTCATGACTGTATAAAAGAGAAGAGATAGGTCATGTCATTCTGACTGGTATTTGGTCCGCCAATAATGATAGTGTTTGTAACCGAACGACCCCAGCACGACTCAACTATATACATTAACTTGCGTGCATATGTGTGTGTGTTGAGTTAATCCCTTAATGACCTCTGACATTTAACTTGATGACAGCTAGAGAAGACATATGTCAGCCAAACAGAGACCATAATCATCAGTGTGGATTTGTGTGTGTGTGTGTGTGTGTGCGTGTGTGTGTGTGTGCAGAAAGAAACAAAGAAAGAATGAAAAAAAACACTGCAAATGTGCAACATATTTGAGAAATAAAGTATCCACAATACCCTAAAATCTAACAAGGTAACAAAAAGAGGATACCAAGGAGGAAAACCGAGGGAGAGACAGAGATTGCCACAGGAGGAGGGAGGGGAGGGGAAAAGACAGGTGTGCTTAAAAAAGGCAATTATATTAAAAAAAAGTATTTATTTGTACGTATCTATTTGTGAAATTGACATCGATTTGCTGATCTTTACTGAATCATACTGTTAGGTCAGCTAATCAAGCACATTTCAGGCTACTAACTACAAACCAAGAGTTTCAGACGATAGTTTAGCTAATCAAGTTACAACAATTTGTTTTTTTCTAGAAGTTTTTAAAACGCTGCATCTCTCAGCTGCACAATGTTTTTGCCAAATAAGTATGGCTGTAGGCTTAGTTTGATAATTTAGATAATTTAGTTTGACTATTTTAGGCTTTTAATCCGACACGCACCTTTACATGTTGAGACAATGTGCTCAGTGTGCACGAGAAGAAGCGCTAAAGTCACCAGTTTGCATACAGGTTCTAAGTCAATAGAGTAAGCTCCATAAGTATTTGGGCAGTGACTCAATTTGTCTCATTTTGGCTCTGTACACTACCACAAAGGATTGGAAATGAAACAATTAGTATGTGCTTCAACGTGTGGCATCTTCATTAGGAATCTGTTGCTGGTATCAGGACCAAAGAGGTGACAATGTCAGTTAGGAAGGCCATTGTGAGACTGAAAACTCAGAAACAAACAATCAGAGAAATAGCAGAAACATTAACATTTTACAAAAAAGAACACACTGGTGATGTGAGCAATAAGAAATGGCCTGGTAGAAGCCAGAAGACTACTGCAGCAGATGACAGAATCCTTTCCCTTGTGAAGAAAAACTCCTTTTCAACTGTCAGCCACATCAAGAAGGGTCTCGAAGATCTAGGCATATCTGTGTCAAAAACCACAACAAGGAGAAGACTTCACCAGAATAACTGCAGAGGATTTACGACAAGATGCAAACTACTTATAAAACTGAAGAACTGGAAGTCATGTCTTTGGATCGGGCTTCAGGCAGTCACCGACTGCAAAGGATTGGCAATGAAATATTAAGCATGACAGCTTTATTTCATATTTTGTTAATTTGTCCGATTACTTTTGGTACCCTGATATGTGGGGTTTATATATAAAAATGTTTGTAATTCCTGCTTGGTTCACCCAAGATTGCTGTCAATATTCTTACATTAAAGCGAAACATGTGCACTGAAAGCACGTACTAACTGATTTATTTCAAACCTAATGTGTATGTGTATTGATCTGACTGTATGAGTCAGATCAATACACATACACATGATGTAAACATGTTCCTAATTTTATTTATCCTCAAGCCATCTGGTGTGCGTGTGTGTGTGTGCACGCACATGTGTGCACGTATGTGTGTGTGTGTGTGTGTGTGTGTGTGTGTGTGTGTGAGACAGGAGCAGGATCAGATACACACTGATGCAGACAGTGCTTCCGAACATGCAGACAATGCAAGTCCCAAGTTTCAAAGGAACAAAAGGTTGTGTTTTTGCCAACACACATTCTTCATGTCAGATTTTCTCAGTTTCTCCTAAATCACCGGCCTTTCGCTTGTCCCTTTGATATAACATTTAGGTCTTTCTCTTTTTTGTGTTCGTAGCCTGCCAGAGCAGAAAATGGAGGCTATCCAGGGCAACTTGGCAGAGCACAAAGGCCAGATCCACCTGATTATACACCAGGTTTTAGCAGCAGGTAAAGTATCTTTGTAAGCATCTGTTTAAGTGTAACTCGGGTTGCTAAATGGGTTGCAGGTCTCTGTCTGGGGGCCTCCACATTTCCACAGATGTATGTTTACACAAGCCTTAGAATCAAGGTGAAACTGCATGAAAGAGTCTCTCATTCATTTTTAGAATTTATTGGCATGTTTCACTGTTCTTTACAATTGATTTTCTTTGTTTGGTACTTTTGATTTGATTTTGCAGCCACATGGGATTAAATTCCAAATCTGCACATACTGAAAAATCAATTTGTAGTCTTGCTTTAGGACTTCCGGTCTGCATGAAGGCTTGTAAAGGGCTGTTTCATTTATCTTTGGATGGATAAAAATAGTATAATAATATATCATGTTTTATTAACTTTACTACACAATTGCTATGATTGTTGATGGTAAAATCAAGCCATGGCTTATCATGTGGAATATGTGTACGGGTGTTGTGGTACTGTCTACATTACTTTTGCATCTGCCATCTCCTATAGCAATTTTAAGAGAGGTACTGTGTAACTGTATTGAGCCAAAGTTAACAAAAAATATTACAGGCTATGACTTATGAAAGTCTGTCTGATCATTTTGTCATTTTTGTAAATGTTTACAGATGTGTCTGATTTCAAAATGTTTTACTTTATATAACATTGTAAATATATATATTCTAAGAGTTTAATCAGTCAGAACTGTGAAACACCAACAACATTTCTACAGTTTCCACCACTGTGAGATTTGCTTTAACACAAACCACCCTATCAATTGATATATGATTTTCAGTATTTATGAGGACTTGGATCAGCCAAATAAACAAATTTCAGGGGAAATTGCTTTTAGATTTCAGATCCAAACACACAGTATCATTTGAAGACAAGAAAACAAAAGATAAAAAAGAACTAGAGTGCAGGAGTTTGAAATGTGACTTCATGGATAAAATGAAACATCGTATTTGTAATACATGTTGCATTTTTAAAGAGCTATCATCAGTACAAAAGAGTGATGAGAACTTGTACAGTGTCACTGAAGAGTCAGTTTTGTCTTATGAGGATCTGTTTAGTTCCCGGTTGTGCAGTTGATCCCTGTGCCACACCAGCCATCTTTTTAACTGAAAGATGTAAAGCAGCAAATGAGCCGAGAGATTGAAGATGGAATTGTTTAAATTAAAACAGGTGTAAAATGATGCCAGCGCACTGGGATATAATTAATGTTAATTTGTTTCAGGCTTCGTTGCCATAGTGAGAGCGGCGTGTGTCCTGAACTTCCGCCAGGTTGTCGTGCTGCTGGTCATCACCTTGGTAACCGTATTCTTCCTGGTCTGGGATTGGATGATAGAATGCTATGGCGACTGGGTGTGGGAGGAGCTCTATCCTTTCAGAGACCTTCTGAGCAGAAACTGGTTTTGGATCAGATGGTGAGAAATGAGACATCGTTCAAATTTTGTTTCAGTTTTCCTACCTGTGCATCTTCTTTATCAAAGGAAGGAGGAAAAATAATCAACCAAGCCATCGTCAAAAGTCCTTCTTAGCAGCTGTAACTAATGTAGATAATGTGCAAGACAGTTCAGACACGTTGTGGGTTTTGCTGTTTCCTGGCAACAACAATGTCCTCAGACTGAAGAAATGCATTGTTCGTGAAATCAGCATGAGCACTGAATTCAAACAGGGCAGGATAAAGGAAACAAGAGTAGTTGATGGCAAAGTGTGAGAAGAACTGCTGTGTGCTAAAGTGCACATAAAGAAAGGTAATTGTACAAGCACAAGGGAAGTTCAGAGACAGTTACCTTAGTCGACAGATGAAGAAGCAACACAATATATATAATAAATGTTAGAACTGTAAAGGTACATAAGAAAGTAAGAAATTGGTTTTAATAAATATGTAATCAAAGGGGTTAAAGATTCTCAACTTTCCTGATCACCCACCTATTAGTATGATCGCCTTCCTTCAGGCCGCCACTACAAGATGCTTGAAACAAAGACTCTTTTATTTTTGTAGCCATTGAAGGCTGAAGTCCTGAGTCTCTGGCACGCCTGCTCTGTAGCTTAACTTGAATTGCAGCTTATTTGGCACAATATGTGGTGGGTCTAAATCTTCTTCTTAATCTAAAGAGTTGAAGCTGAATTTGCATAAGAAGGTCCTCCTTTTATCCTTTAGGTCCACTGCTTTACTGTTTCACTTTCTACCTAATGTAGTTTTCAGCGACAGCAGCAAATAAATCAAAGCTATAGACCTAAACAGAGCTATAAAGAGAGTAAATATTGGACTAACATTTGTCAGGTTGCCAAACAATACAACTCTGAATGATAATGTTGCTCCTTGTCTGCTGAATGTGCAAAGAAAGTCACTGTTTCCTAACAAATTTACCAAATCAAGGTTATTATATGTCAGTGTTGTGTTAACAGCTTGTATCTGTTGCCTCCAAGTGTTGAAAAAATCAGTTAATGCAGGTGTAGGAAAAATACATCATAAAGGGGTAAATAAAATGAAGGGGCAAATGTCTTTGGGACTCTGTCTCTCTGTCGCCATTTGTGGTGTTTGATGCCCTCCTTATAAATCCTTCACTTCCAACTAAACAACTTTAACACACTTATTGATAGAACTGGTCCAATTTGCTTGAGTTAATACATAAAAGCTTGCGAAAGCTACTATAAGTCATCTACTAACTGGCACCATCTTAAAAATGTTGTTGACCGAGTGGCTATATGCACAGTCTAATCCTCTCCTAAGCAACAAACAAACGGAGAATATAGAAATGTTTTCCTATGAAAAAGAGGGAATTCTTTACTTCTTGCCAATATTTTACACATACTGACACAGACTGTCTGCCTCTGTTCATCTCTCTGCCTTCCTCCACTTCCCTCTCCCTTGGGTCTTCCTACAGTCTTTGGTCTGCTGATCCTCAGGACCACATTTGGCTTAGGTGCACTGCAATGGCTTGGTAAACAAACAGAGGTAAATACAGACCACAGATTGTATATAAAGATGAATTCCCCGGATACAGGAGCTGTCATCTTGCGCTGGTGGCATCATTTGAAGCCACAGTCTGCGCAGTAGTGGTCCATGGTGGAGCCGCGGTACCCAGTTCCCACCTGTACAGCTGCCTGAACCAATTACAGCACACTCACGGCTGTCAATCATGATGTGACACCCCGTTTTAAAAGTATCAAATAACTAATTAAATACAAACTTATCAGAAAAATGACCTAAAATGACAGCTTTGGGAAAAATGTATTTGACGTGTAGATTGACCCTTTAGTTTGGCCCATGTCCCATCGGGTAACATGGAGAGGGTGGGAATTGTGACCAATACTGCAGCCAGCTACCAAGGCTCCACTTTTGGGGAGCTGTCATGTTTTCCACTTTATATATAGTCTATGATACATACTCACACGCACGAATACTCACAAACAGTGAGTATTCAGTGTATTGTCCTTGTTTCCATATTTCCTTGAGGATTATACCTTATTATTTGCGTCACCCGCGCCTTGAAGTACTGCTCTTGTCACCTAGCAACCTTGACAGGGGCAGTTGAGCTTTGAGGTTTTTAAGGCCCCTTGGTTTTTTAACATTTGTACCGTTCGCTGTACGAGTGAGTTAAAACCCAATACTTACATTTTAGTGTAATTCTGCTCGGCTGCTGTTGAGTACATTTGGGGATACCATATTCTCCTGAATGCAATGAATCTTGGGATAGGTTGGGCCATGAAGGATACAGCCGTTAGATTTTTGGGGAAAAAAGGCCGCATTTGAAGGATTCTTCAAAATGGGACGTCCTTGTCGCGCCACTTTGATGCATTCAGTCTTTTCTATTTCCTCCTTTTGTTTTCTTGATCTCTTGCTTCTTTTGCTTATTTCCTTCTTCTTTTCTCTGATGTCCTTTTTGTTTTCTCCTACTCTGCCAGCATACATGTTTACTGTAACAGATATAATAATTATTTTCAAAACTTTCTGTTTCTGTTGCTAACAATTCAAAATCTCCTCCATACAGAATTTATGTCTTTCACAGATGTTGGGTCTAAGTTTGTGTTTGGTGACAGTTACACAGACCACTTCTTCATCTTTAAGGTATGGCACACACACACAAGCAAAACAAATTTGTAAGATCTCAGAACTACATGAATAACAACTAGTATGATATAAGACAAAGCAACAATATAACCTGAACATTTTGAATTCCTGGTCAAAGTGCTAGAAGGGGTTATTTAGTGTCACCTTCAAAACTTAATAAGCTATCAAATGGACCACAGGTAGAAGAGGACAGAATTAACAAGCACACAATACAAACTGTTGAAAAAATGTATGCACTTCAATTTAAGTTCTTTTACTAACAGAAAGAACTGCTATAGCTCAAACAAAACAGCACTCTGTCTCACCCATACTATTAGAAACGTAGGATGAAAGGATACAAACTTAAAAGAGTTGTTTTGGGAGAGGAATTCATCTGTTACATTTAAGCAAGTTACAGTATGTGTGCCTCAAAGCCTTGGAAACTAAAGGAAACTCAGACAAACAGCTGTGATTCTTAAACACACATAACATCAGCAAATGTCCTTACCTTAATGAATAGACTCATAACAACCATCAATGCATCAAGAAACAGATGCAAAGTGTGACTTATTTGAAAATGTCATAAGAAGAATGGCACTGAGAAAGACATTGTATGCTCAACAAATGCCTGCCTGTATGATTAAAGATGTAAAAGCATAACAAAAACCTAAGAAATGTAACATCAAGGGTCAAGATTTGCAAGTAGTTGCAATATAACTTCAAAAGAAAGATAAAATGTGAAAAGACTCCTGTGGGGCAATTTTGGCTACACGAAGAAAAGATAATTATTTACAGACTCGATTCTTCAGAAGCTGCAAGTGGAACATTCATAGTTTTAAATGCCCTTGACAAGTCTAATAGGCCGTCTTTGATACATGCACTTTGAAATTAAATCTCTTTGTAGCACAAAATATGATTATAATAACTCTGAAAAGGACTGGAATAACAGTGGAAAATGTTGATTATACAGTTACAAGCAAAAGACAATGCCAAGCACAAAGTCGTCTGTTGATACAAAAAGACAAAGAGGGAGAATCAATAGTTTTATCTTTTATTATTTCACCATAATCATAATAATCACAAGCCAGAAAAGTGAATACTGACTTTAAGTATTTTGTTTTATTTATTCTTATTTTTTATATAAAACCTAATTATATATTGTACATACATTTATTGTTGCTGTTTATTTAGTCTTTTAACACATATTTGTGTTTACATTCTGTAATGTATATTGCTGTTATAAAGCATTTCCAATAAAGTTGTTCTTTACAAAAGGCAGTCATGTCATATAAATAGAAATATGTGTTTTGTGTGCTTCACCAGTGGGAAAAACTAGATCCACAGTGATCGCAACACGTCCACAAATGAATAAATAAATTGTAAAAGTCATGCAGTGCATTAAAGCAAAAAAGCACAAATTTAAGATCAAAGGTGAAGAATAATCTAAGTGCCTGAACTCAATAAACTGTTCCAGGTCCATCTGTGGTAATTATCCGAGAGTTATTCATTTTTTTCAGTTCAGTGCTCTGATAAGGTCTTAAGGTTTAACTTCAAAGAAGTTCTAATTAATAAGTTTTTAGTTGCAGAGAAAAAAAATTATTGGAAAGACAGGTTAACATTATAACAATAGAACAAATATTAAAATGTTTTAAGATTTAGCAATGAATATTTCTTTCTTGAGTATTTCTGCTTTCTACTTTTTTTAAATATATAAATATGTAGGACATGAACATAATTATGCTAAACAATTACTTGGGGAGCTGATGTGTGTTGTCTCATTTGTCTTTTGTATGTTTATGTTGTATTCATGTATGTGTTTGTATGTTCCTATGTATGTATCATAGACAATGGCCAAAATGCAAGTTTTGACATCACATGGCACAAAATCTGCTTCAGAATAATTTCCAAGACAAAAAAACCCCGACATATTTGTAAGACAGGACAAAAACTATACCTCACCTTTCCCTGCCTTGCCAGAATGGGTAAAGAAGCAGTGTATTACTTGGCCACTAGATGCCACTGGTGTCTTCTTTTTCCATCCGGCAAAACACAACAAAGTACATGTCGGATTCATCAGGCCACTATAGACCAGTCAGTCAAACTGACTTGAGTGGCAGGCCAATTGTCCAAGTAACTGGCTCATTAATACTGACAGAAATGTTACACTCAGACCGCCCACTGGACAAAGAGGAGGGTATCAAGGGTTTGCACTTTCAACATCTGCATGTGTGAGACGAACACGCAGTCACAGAGATGGCAAATGACAGTCTGTTCATTAAATCCACCACAAGCTAAAGGTCAGATGGCTCCCTTCTGGGCGGGCAGGAGGTGTGTTCACATGTGTGAATTTCACACACCCACAGAGGGAACATTATACTCAGCCATCAGACGCTTTCACATAGAACATTTATAGGCTCCGCGTTACCATGTGTCCCCTATAAAATAAAATAAAAAGACCAGTCACTTTCAATTTCATGTTTGTCAGCAGCGTCAAGACAAAGTGTCTTTTAAACATGGCGCTGTTAGATCAGGGGGGAAAAGCAAACATCATGTCTCTGGGAATATTCAAGAGCCAGGATGATGTACGTGTCTCTCTCTGTATGTGTATGTGTTCGTGTGTGTGTGTATGTGCGTGCGTGTAGGTGTGTGTGTCTAGTGAAAGCTTTAGCTTGAAAAGCTAAAATGAAGTACAGGACATTTGATCAAATATGTTGCTCAGTCAATATTTATATTGTTTTATTCATGGACTGGGATATTGCTGCTACAAACAAGGAACCTTTTGAATTCTATATATTCTTGTCGGCTAATGTAACAACATAAAAAGAAAATGATATAGGATTTGGAAATTTGTCTTTAATAATGTGCTTTTTCTCGTGCACATCTCGCCAAATGAAGCTGGACTGTGTTTACTGTAAAGATATACAGATGACAAATGTTCCGTTTTTATTTGTGTTGGGATGGCAGGTGAAAGTTGGGTGTCTGTCCAACACTGACACATTTACATTGATTTCCCTTTTAAATAATAAAAATAACTCTATAAAAATAAAGAAAAAACTGGCATCGTATCATTTGGCTGAACATTACAGTAACTGTTGTGCCCCTTCACTCAAAATGTGTAATTGTTACTTGTTACTAACCTAAAAAAACTTTTTTTAAAAAGCGATCAAAATAAACAAATTACCTTCATACTACTATTTAATTCTGGGAATATAGCTCATGCATGTATCACCTGAGATAGTTTATATCTATTTTTTGAAACATGCAAACTTGGAGTAATTATCTAAAATAATGCAATACATTTACCTTACAGAAAACAAATAAAAACGATCTAAAGAAAAGTCTGGTGAAAGATCTGTAAATAATGATATTTTTAATTATTGTTCAGCCTTTTTGTGTATTATTGTTTGTCTTTACATATTGTGTGTTATGTTGTGGGTATTTGCAAATCGAGTAAATAATTGTTTCATTAAAAGGTTTTCCCTAAAATTCAAATTCAAATATGTTAAAGGTTTGCTTTAGGATAGTGCACACACTGAAATTATATCTCCATGTTTTCATGACACTTTAATTTAAAATCCTGTAGTCGCACAGGGGTCATGATGAAGATGGAAGGAAAGAGAAAGGTGGACTGATGAAGTAAAAGTAAGAAACACAGAAATGTACAAAAACAAGAAGAGGGTGAGTATTAGGAGGCTGAGACTGGTGGATATTGGATTGTCATGTAGTACCACTTCAACCCCAAGGAGAGGTGGATGAAGAGGAGGAGAAATAAACTGAATGGTGGACATGAAGTTGTCATCCACCAGCACTTCAAAGAGCACACAAAGGAAGAGGAACGGAGGGAGGCCACCAGGATGAAGGAAATATGGAGGTAGTTCGAGGAACGGTAGAAAACAGACTGATTGATACTGGAGTTTTGAAGGATTCACAGAGGCACTTAGAAGGATGATTAGAAAAAACAGAGATGGTAAAAGCACGGTGGAAAATTGGAATTGGAGGAGATGGAGGGCTGAAGCTGGGGGTGATAGATAGATAGATAGATAGATAGATAATCAGCTTATTGACAATCCCATCAAGCTACACACACATTTAAGTGACTGTTGCCTCTAATCACTGTTCTCCATGATATGCTCTCTGCTTAACAAACTTTAATTGATGCTTTAATTGCTCATTGACACATAATTACATGGACGTGTCTTGGTGCGCAGTGAGAAATTAAACAGGAGAATCCCTGACAAAATGTGTGTACAGACGAACAGACGTCTCTGGTGCGGTAATTGTGGTGAACAGTGGAGAGGCATGTTTCTCATCAGAAAATGACCCCCAAAAAAGTAGTGATCATGTTAGTCAGATCAACATAATTTCTACATAAACATACACAGAGGTTACACTATTTTAGGAGTGTTTTGTTTTAAATCAAATATGTGTGATACAACAGGGTTAGGTATTTTATTTTAATATGCCTCTTTCTTAATAAAGTTGAACTGTATTTAGAGAAACAATTTGAGTGACTACTAAGTTAAGCGAAACGCAGCCACTCGTCAGTCATGATTTTTTAATGCCTGTGTTTATTGATGTGTGTTGCCTTTGCCCTTTAAATAAGGATATCAATAATTACTAGGTGTAAAAGTTAAAGAAAAAAATCTGTCATGGCAACAAAATGGCATTACATTATAGTAGAAGTATTTTAGACAAAACCTCTGTCATGAAATTATCTTAGCGTGATGCAAGGCATCCATAAATCCACACTGTGCACTCACTGCATACCATCAGTTATTTGGTCCAATATGTTGGATAAACAATGTAAACAACAAACAGAATTAAAATTCTGAAAAACAACCACACTATAAAAATATTTTATTAAGGATTAATCTGATTATTTTTTCCATTAATCAATTGATTGTTTGATTTGTAAACATTCAGAGTGCTCATCATATATTCCTAGAGCATTAAAAGGAAAAGCAGGAAATGCTCAAATTTGAGAAGCTGGAACCGTGAAATGTTTGGCTTTTCAATGAGAAAACGTACTTTAATTATCAAAATAGATATACTTGCTACTTTTATAACAAATCATCATATTTTAAAAGTTCTTCATGTATTTTGTATGCAAATATTTCCTTCTGAATTATGGTGGAGTGTAAGTATGAATTGGCATGAAAAGAAAATACTCCTGCTGTCTACTGCCTGTCCATCAAAAGACTTACACTTATGGACACACACATTCACATTCACACTCTCGGTTCACACCTACAGGCAATTTAGAGTTATAATTCACCTTACTTGCATGTCATCAGTCTGAGGGGGAAAAGCGAGAACATGCAAACTCCAGAAATAAAACATATTTGCTCATTTATTCGTTTATTTATGTATTGGTCAGACTGACACCTCAGACGTTTGAGTCTTCTTTGCTTGTGTCTCCACTATACAACCTCACAGCTTCCCACTGACCCTTGCTGGGCAGCAAACGGTAACTTAAACTGCTGAATCTTCTGCTCATGCAATTTTAAATGTCATGCTTTTTCCCCCCTGAGAATTAGATGAGAAGATTGATACCACTCTCATATATGTTCGTTCAATATAAAGCTGGGGCCAGCATTCAGTTAGCTTAGCTTAGCATAAATTCTAGAAACTGTGGGAAACAGCTAGCCTGGCTCTGTCTTAAGGGAACAAAATTCACCTACCAGCACCTCTAAAGCTCACTAACACATCACATCTTGTTAATATAATCTCTACAAAAACAAAGTGTAAAAGCAGCATTCACCATTATATGAGGAACTGGACTATTTCTTTGCCGGAACCAGAAACTACCTGGAGTCTTTGCTGGTTGCCTGGCAACTGACCCTGGCTAAGAACAGCAAATTGTTGTTTTTACACGTGTTATTTACACGTATAGCGAGTTACAATGTGCTTCAGAGGTGCTGTAGGTAGATTTAGTTTCTGTTGGACAGAGCCATGCTAGTGGTTTCCCCCTGTATCCAGTCTTAATGCTAAAGCAAGCTAACTGCCTGCTTGCTGTAGCTTCATGTTTAGTGTAGAGATATGAGAGTGGTATCAATGTCCTCATCTAACTCTGAGCACAAAAGCAAATAAGCCTATTTCCCAAAATGTCAAGCTGTTCCTTTAAGCCCTGTTCAGTAACTATATCAGTATAATGTGATTAAGAACTGTCAGAAACATAGTGTTTCTGTAATGAATATTTGTCTATACCACAGAGGGCAAATGAGTGAGCTATATATGTTTAAGTGTCTACCCTGACACCACAATAGACAGCTCCTTATTTGTGTCATCATTATCCATCTTTTTGCTGCAGCAGTGTGAATCAGATGTTTTGTGAACACCTTGAACAGATCAAGATCTTCAAGACAACAACATTATGTTGGCCCCATTAAATATCTGACACATATATCATTGTTTTTCTTGGACAGCTCTTCTTTGAATTAGCTCAGCATGAAGTCTCTATATCTGCCAGGGCTTTGAAGACCATCTTTTCCAGTCTGGGCAGAAGTGAGAACGGTGCCCATTTGATCGCTTAGTTGCATTCAGGAGTGCTGGAGATTTAGGAGTCAAGAAGGCTTCTTGTTTGCCATTTGTTCTGACAACTAATGCCTTCAACAGTACACGTTTCTGCCAGGTTCTGAGAAAAACCTGCGCCAGGCGACTGTTTTATGACTAAATGTGTGTTTAGCCACATGTGCCCTTCATCCCATGTGCTTTCACCCCTGCTGGGAGGGCTCACACAGTCACGCACGCACACATAAGTGCGCACGAAAACACACTGACGCGCATATGCTTGATGACCAATGCAAGCTCTTTCTCTGTCAGTCACACACACACACAGATAAATTCCCTGGAGGCCAGGCGGGGCGTCTGGCTGGGACAGAGATGGACACATGCTGGGATCAGAGCTGCAGTGTGTGATTCACATTTCTCTCTCTCTTTCGTCTCTTTCGTCTCTTTCTTTCTTTCTTTCTTTCAATCTCTCGCTTCCTTCTTCCTCTTATCATTGACAGCCCACTCCCACCTCTCCCTGCTCTGTTTACCCCAAACTCATGCACACAAACTCATCAGAAGACTGTTCCTGAACCTATAGAGGCAATTAGATATTTCATGATTGAAATATGGTCATTTTTGCCCACTCTCTCTCTCACTCAAAGAATCATGTGTTTTCTGTCTTGATCCAATACTCCCCTCCTTTCTTCTGTCCTTTTTGTATGTAGCTAGCTGGGTACCAAACTCCTCATTAGTCTAATTTAGAGAGCATGCTGCTCCCCTAATGGCCTCAGGGGCCCAAAGAATATCAAGTGCTGTTTAATTTTTTAATTCTATTCAGGCTTTACATTCATACCATCCCTCCACCAGCTCTTCTGTCCATCTTTCCATCAATTCAGATCCCATTTAGTGTCTCTCCATAAACAGCTACTAAATGGCTGGCTCCAACCTTTATTTTTTATTTTTTTTTCGAGTGGAGGAGGGAAAGGATGTGAGTTTTAAAAGCATATCAAAGCACCATGTCTAGTCCTTGTATTGGACGCTGATGCCGTTGTTCCAGGCATCCAACAAGTGTTTACATGCAAAAAAAAAAAACAGGGAGTGCTGCATTTGGTCAAGAACAATAGTGGCCGTAATACTGAAGTAAAAATCAGGTGCTCTTCAAGGACAGAGCCAATGGTCAAGTAACGATATGAAAAAACAGCTTACTAAGAATGGAAGTTCATGATGTGGTAGAAAAATGAATCCGAGACACTCTGATAATGAATATAATATAATATAAAAATCCTTTATTAAATCACGGATAGACCAACGTCTTCATCATATATAGGGTACAATGAGAACAGGTGTTCAATAGAAATCTCTGCCACTACTTGAAGAGACCACATAGAAGATATAAAATGATAATCATGGTAACAAAACAAGTGCAAACATATACTATAGCAACCTCAAACATGTATAATAATAAGAGGAAAATAAATAAAAATCAATATTTGGTCATATATCAATAAGGCATAATTAAGTGTTTACATGTTTTGTTGTTGTCTGTGCTCTCCTGAATGTGTACTTATTTAACCCTATCGTTTGCTGAATTATGACAAATCTCCATGGCGACTGATGCAGCAAAGAGCAGCTGGAGGGCCCTTGAGGATGCATTAGGACCTTCTTGCGATGAGGGGATGCATCTTACCTGTAAACTAAACCATGCATCAGGCCATCTCAAGGGCCAATTCAGATTTCGTTGGATCAGCCTGGAATCATCGTCTAAATATGAGCTGCACTGAGAGCAATCTCAATGACCAGGTACTATTCATACTGAAATTTAAATGTAAAACTGTAAAATGAGGTTCAGTGAAGAAGAAAGCCACTTATTTCTTAGGTAAAAACTAATACATACATAAAAAGTAGTTTCTGAGCCTATAGTATATAATGACAAGTTACAAGAGCACAAGAGAACAAGAGCACATGAGAACAATAATTTACAGCTGAAAGAGCGACAGATGAAAAAAGTACAATCACGGTGGTCAGCACTGTCTTCTGGAAAAAGAATATGTATTACATGGGCCTTTTCTATAGCAGAAAATGCTGCATTAAATCAGGTTTAGTTTCAGAGCAGTGGACACTGTAATCCTGATAATCAGCAGCAGTGAGGTAACATCTATTCCTATCAATGACTAAATCATTGATATTGGCTTGGTTAAAATCAAGAAAGTTTTAACGATGTCACAAGATCACTGTATTTTAGAATGTGTACTTCATTTGTGCCTTAATCAGAAATAATAATGATAAAAGATTGAAAGACAAAGGTAAAATGTATAGGAAAAACCAAGAAAACCACGAGCACTTTAGGAAACATGGCACCATAATGAAAAAAATAATGAAAAAGAAGGTGAGGCTGCATGGCAACAGAAACCAAATGACAGATGTCAATGAGAAAGAGAAGAAAATGGTTAAATTGAAACAGCAGATAATGATAGCAGTAAATTAGAATATGTCTAGTGGGAGGGTATTCACTGAAAGCAGTGAATACACATCACGTCATTGGGAGTGAATGAGGGTCTGTGTTTGTGTGTGTGTGTGTGTGTGTGTGTGTTGGGAGAGCAAATGCGTGTGCTATGATATTTATATATACATTTTAATTCCTTTTTAATCTGACACATTGACATTTGTTGCAGGTTATTGACTGTCTGCTGTTGTAATAATCTCTGAATTTATAGAATAAGCACTTGGTTGTATGTATTCACAAATAAAATCATTATTATAAGTGTTTGTGCACTTTGTGTGGTTGTTGTTGCCTCTTAAATAATAATAATCTTAAAAAATTTAACAAAAATTTGGACAACAATCAGTGACACCAGCTGACCAGTGGAATCACATGACAAAAAAGAGCAAAACCTGACACATATTTTGTGATTTGTTCTCAATGTTGAGTAATGAGAAGGCAAATCGTTTTTAAAGAGGACAGTAAACCCGTTGGAAATGGCAGTGAAGATATCGTCAGTCGTGGTTGTTTGTCCGGTGAGTCCGACTGACGAGTTAGCACAAGAACTGCCACATTAAGAAACCACAGCATTCGGCGTTGCTTCAAGTCTGAACTGTGTTGAGATAGACAGAGCTGAGCAGATTGCTCCGGTTGCTCGATGCAGCTTTGTTTTTTACTTAACCTGAAATCATGACAAAGTCATGCCTTAGTCAAAGTCAGTCTTTGTAAAACCGCCCCCCTGAGATCGAAACATTGTCCATTTAAATACATTTGGAGTTGGTGTGGAAATTGTGCTCATACAAGAACAGCAGCTCAAATATCTATAACAGAGTGAGGACATAATGAAGAGAAATAGGTGACGATATAAGTACATTCATGGTACAAGTAAGACGTATCCTCTAGAGTTAAACCCTCGCCCTCCCGTCCTCTCTCCTGTTAGCAGACTCCTCTCTCCCTTGTAATATGGCCATA
>JAVQJL010043278.1:0-27676 GCA_036024295.1 Nannoperca obscura | reverse complement strand
CGTTGGGTCTTTGTGTGTGTGGAAGTTGGTCTCGACCGGCTCCATGTGATTGAGTGCCCTGAGATAACTTTGTTATGATATGGCGCTATATAAATAAAATTGAATTGAATTGAATAGTTGAACTGTCTGGCCGGTGATTCTGTGCGATTCTCATTAATAAAGAGAATTTATACTTAGGCAAAAAAAGACCACTTTAGAGCCAGCTATACATGTGACTTTGACTATGATTCCCCTGTCTTCAGTGTTATAACACAAGTGAAAAATATTATTAGGTACAGTAGGTGGATCTGTTGTTAATGGAAAATGTTCAGGTACTGCATATAGTTTCTGAGTGAAAAGGAATTTCTGAATAATTTTCTTGGCACCCATGGGATCTTCTAGGACCCAGAATCTAGGTGAAGGCATGTTGTGCTCAAGACGAGTACAAGATAGACTGGAACTGTCAGATGGTTTTAATCCAACCAAAACTAATACACTCCAGGTTATCCTGAGGCCCAAAGTTCACACAGTGAGCCATCAGGACATACTGTAATCTGTTTTTGGAACAGAGATGACTAAATTTCTGTGAATTTATCCAAGATCCAGCACATTCGAGGTTACCCCCTTCTGCCGAAGCCCACTGGATGGCACCATGTTAGCAGGCGCATACCTTTTAAAAAAAAAAGAAGCTTTTTCTGCAATAGCACAGAAATATTCATGAATCTTTTCAATCATCCACTTTGTTATACTGTATCAAAAACAATATTCCACTACACATATGCATTAGGCCCTTCTACTTTGGGGTCATACTAAGTACACACTGCTGTATTTGCATCCTGGGTAGTGGCTGGAATGTACTCAGTAGCTTTGCAAGTATAAATAAATGTGCTCAAATGAAAATACATAAATACATTTGCTGCTTGAAGTAGTGCTGGAACAACTTTATCTGCTGCATATGTGATTTAATGCTACTCAATCTTGATATAGAGCACTGACCTTAATATTGTAGCAGGACATGCTCAAAAATGCTGTTTTATACAGTAGTGGAATATTTTACTTAAGTAAAAAAAGCAATACCACAGTGTAGAAATACTAAAATCGTGCACTTAACATTGTATTTAAGAAAAATAAGTTCGTACCAAAAGTAAAAGTAAAAAGTACAATATTTCCCTCTAAATTACTGTAGAGCAGAATTATCTCAAAACAGTGTATTCAAGTCCAGTACTCGAGTAAATGTACTTAATTACTGTCCACCACTCAAAACAACTGCTTGAAGCTCACCAGTCTCCAGCTGAAGTTATGTCTATTCTGTACAAACACTTGCTCTGTATAAAAGAAGCCTTTATTTTACAGTTTGTTACATGACTTGCACATTTCTGTGATTACTCTCTGGCTCTGGAAGAGGAAGCTGTCATCACCTCCAAACAATATGAGTGCATGCTGTTTGTCACCTGTGCCCGGGCCACTTCTCAGGGGTATTTCCCCATTTATGACGGAATTTATTCCCTCTCTCTCTTTCTCTCTTTCTTCCGCTCTTTCTATTTCTTTAATATATGTCCTGACTTGCGGGCACTTCCTCATTATTCCTATCTTGATATCTGCCACTGTTAATGAGTGGAGGGACTCGAGTTGCAGAGTTTGAGCATTTAGATTAATGTGGGTGCAGCAGCGGGGAAGTGTGGGAATAGTGTGTGCTCTCTCAGTTCATTACTGTGGATATATGACATTTTAAGGCTGTGAGACGCCAGGCTAATGATGCTCCCCGGTAAACACTGGAGACTGTCAGCCACTGCACCTGAGAATGTTCCTGTAATAGTAGGGATGTCAACGTGGTGACAGGTCCACTTCCTCTGCACTCACGGTACTGCTGCATTTTATTTTTATTTTTTGTATTGCAAGTCTTCCTCATTCTGTTAATTGATAATGGACTACATTTTAGAGTGCAGGGGGTGGACACAATAACAGGAACACCTGTGCTGCATAACAACATCCTTACATGGCTATGGTGTTCAGGTTTGTAGCATCAAAGTGTTCAAATCTCAGGTAATCGTTGAGAACAGTGTGTGGTTTTATTCAGTATGTCAACACCTTTTAAAATGTACCCTTAAATTTGGACTAAGTAACTTTTGCTGAACAGCGCCCACTATGGCCACAAGTGTCAGTGAAAGAATAATGCCACATTGAAATTCTCTTCATCTCCCACGTTCTCTTGAGTCAGCGGCTTTAAAGACGTCATCATTTGGTCACTTGACTGACAGAATGTGGAAGAAGACCACAACATGAATATATAATAAGAACAGGACATTATGTTCCAAGATCACACCACATTCATTCCAATGACAGTTGCTCACTGGGCTCGAATGCTGAAAAAGTTCTTCAGGCATCAATGCTTTTGGGCCCATAGAGCATGAAAATATGAATCCTTCTCTGGTTGGCTCCTCACATACATGAATTACACAAACAAATATACTGACATGGCTCTGTGATTTATTTTAATGTGTTTCACATTTATTGGACCTAGCTGGATGTATGACTCTTACATTGTGTCTGTATGTTTTGCCTTTGTCTTTTTTGTGACATCTGATCTTGAAAGGCGCTTTATGCACACTTGCTTACTTAATGACTCAAATGAAGAAAATACAAAGTGATATCAGTGTTTGTGGTTCTCTGATAATTGTTATTGACTTATTTTTGTAGGGATAATGAATGGGAAGTATCTTATGACAGCTCTGCTTGTGGCCACTACACCTAAGTGACAGCATCACAAGCTTTAACATACAAGCAACATAAAGAATGGAGTGAGACAAGGAGTTGTCGTGTGGACTATGTCTTATTAGATAAAAAGTATTGTCATTAGACTCTTAGTTTCATTTGCCTGCCAGGTATGAATTTTTTATTCGCACTAGTATTGATTTGACCATGCAAACACAAAATGGGCAATGAGGGATTCGTTGAAAATCATTGATCACCTCAGAGGCCTGACGGTAACCTTTTTTTATTTGAAGTAGTGTCATTGTGCAAATGGAGGTCATATTTCAACTTTATTGAGTCCTGCCCCATCGGCACGGCAGCAACAAGGAGTCAGCATAAAAAACGCCTTCGGGTAGCAAACCCAACCTCTCTTTTGGGGATAAAATATGCCATCCGAACACAAGGAGTATTTATCAGTGATTGATAATGTCAACAGCCCGGCCCCGGAATAGCTAGCAGCACAACACGGCCACTTCACGTTTTGTAGCTGACCTAATATAACTCCAGCCTGTCTCACAAAAAGCCTTCACTTGAGCAGGAGACAAATTATCTTTTGATTTGAAATGGACCATTTCCTTAAATACCTGTATTCCTAATGAGTCCACCCCCACCCCTCCCTGCTCTTGCTCTCTGCTTGTCTTGCTATTAGTGTCCAGGGAGCTAGGAGCGAGCTGCCCGACTGCCTGGCTGCCTGAGTGATTAACTAAGGCTTGGGGCTGACAGGCTAGCTACCCTTGATAGAAGCAGTAGGGGGATAATGTGGGGCTCTGTTTAGCAAGGCGGAGAGGACAGCAGAAAATAGTGGATGGGTTAAAAAAGGAGCAAGAGGGGGGGAGGAAGATATGATACAGAGGAGAACAAATAGACAGAGTGAATGTGGGATGAGAGGAAGAGCGAGTAGAAGAGTGGAGAGTTGGTAGAGAATTGAGGAAGAAAATATAGGAAACAAAGCTGAATATGAGGAACTAAAAGAGAAAAACATTTCTAAAAAGACAGGATATAGGAGGAAGATGAAGCGGTGCAGTAAAGGATGATGGGGCTTCAAAAGGACAAGAGCGGAGGAGGCATGGGGGGGGGAGCGATGCACAGGACTGCAGGTGGGAGTCCCTTGTGTGATAACAGTTAAATCTATGTAGTGATAGGGGCTCAGGCAAAACTAATGATCTCCTCCAATTGAGAATAGGCCATCGGAGACTAGCTTATATCTAATGGATGTTGCCGTAAGCTTTGCAGGTGTTTCAGATAGCCTTTAGAGAAGTTCTCCCTTAAGCCTTCCTAAGTATAGCACGCATGCTACTTCCTCCGAATCATACATTTTGTGGGCAGCAATTTTTGTTTTCTATGCCAAGACAATGACTGTTGTGAATCAAACTGACAGCTGCGGGTTGAAGTCCATGAAGCGCTGATGAGAGGGTGCAGTTGTAGAAATGATTCTCCTGTGGATGTGGAGCTGAGAGTGAAAATAGGTTCATTAGCACAATGGAGCGGTTCACGACAAGAGACAGAAAAGGGATCCGCAGCGTCTACCCGTTGGCCGCACGCGGCAGTTTTGTTCCGATGAACGCGTTTTAAAAACAACGAAGTCCCTTCGGGCTTCTTAATTGACATCAACTTCTGTATTAGGATGTAGCAATTAAAAATGTCCATTTATAACTTCAGCTACAACGTTGGCAGGGAGAACTGAGACTTTAAAGCTGCTTTTACATATTTGTAATGATGTTTGTATGTTTACAATGAGTGTTTTGAATATTTGTTCTTCAACACTCACTGCTTAGTTTTCTGTAAAGCTGAGAATCCTACTTCTCCATCATTTTCCTAAAATAAAACATTGCAAAAAGCCATTGGTCAAGAAAAGATGACTCTTGTTCTGCCAGCATTTCTCAGTCATTATGCATTAGCTGCAAATAGAGAGCATATCACACAAGGGTTTTTTTCCTTCTAAAAAGCCTGGAGAAATTCAACATTTTTTATGGCAGTAACTATTGAAAAATTCTGAGGGGACAGATAAGATTCAGGATTGGAGAAGCGCCGCACATTAATTTTCTTTTCCATATGAAATCATGGTGGCAGCATTTTCCCCCTAGAAAATGCTTGGCTCTGTATTTTGTCACCTTATTAGTGTCTTCCTGTCCTGTCGCTGCTGTGGGTACTTTCCGTATATGACAATCTGACAAGCTGTGGAAAGCCACTGGGAACTTTTAGGTGAGAAAGTGTCACTGAGGAGCGACGGGAACAATGTTAAAAAAGAATAAACTTTCCATTCAGAGGAGCCTATGGAACCATATCTTCATTTATGCTTCAGTACCCCTGCTTATTGTAATTTGTATTATTAATGTGTAGCTGGATATTAAAGACGGTATTCACTGACAATTTGCCAGGAAGAAGGAGGACGGTGGTTGAATTCATATTTCAAGTACAAAGCATTTGTCTTTAGTCTCAATTAAATCGAAATGAGAGCCACAAGCTTATACAGAATATACATACGTTTTCAGTCACACACACACACACACGCACTTCCTGTTCTGCTTTTATTAAAAACATTATCACCCATTCTCCCTCCTTTCTCCCCTAAAGTGAGAACCAGCATGAAGGCGTGAAACAACTTCAGAGGAAGCGAGTGAGGAAAACTCTGCAATGGCGTGAAAGGCACACACGAACGAGGACAGGCATTCATTTAATGGAAAAGTTGTTGAAAAAGTAGCTCTTTGATTGTGGACCTTCATTAAGGGATCTTTATTGCATACACCTACATCTTAACAAAGCCTAAGATTTTTGAAAGATGCACAATTCATAGGCATTATCCCACCGTGGCTGCACCGAAGACTGACATGTATGCCTTCGCACAGTGCAGCCAATTATTTCCCCCTGTAAGCGAGTGCTGCTGCGCTGACTCTCAAATACTGACATGTTCAGCAACAGCACTTGAAGAATATTTTACCCCTTCACCGTCACACACTCTTAATAAAACAAGGCTACTTCAAGTATGCTCCTTTGCTAGAAACTTATTTCAATTAGACTTGCAACAAGTTCTCTAGAGGTTTTATTATAACTACGCTAAAAGCTGCAGATATTATATTTATCCTGTGTTGTTGGTGTTGGTGTTGCTGTTGCTGCAGAAGCCCTGAAGAGAAACATAAGGTAAAGGCTTAGAGATCAGAGATGTAGGGATGACAAAAGCTAATCTAGGCTAGGGCCCAAATTTCTCCTCTCTTCCTGCATCACATGCAGAAACAGGGTTCGCATAAACCTCAGTGAAGCGTAAATTCATACCCACATAACCGCTCTCAAATCAACCCTTAGCCCTTTTCATTGTAAACTACTTAAAACACTGCCTTATGGGAAAAGGCAGGCAGGCATCTGTTACCGCAGCGCTTCGCTCGCTCTCAAGCATATTCAAAGACCCTCTTAATCTGCCTGACTAATCATCAGAACGATGACAGTTTCTTAAAAAGCATACACTGGTTTAGCCTGTGTGGATTTTGCCTGAGGGGGACCCAGGGAGATCTGAGAGCTGCTCTCTCTCACCCCTCCACCTCTTAAAGTCTTTTTGTTCCTGTTAATAATAATAAAACCCTGCTCACATCACCACCCTGACATATGTAAACAACATGACTATATGTGCATTGTCTTCAAAAAGCACTTCATCCTGTCGTACTGCACGTCTAGTGTATGTTTATGTTTGATTGCTAAATTGAGAATAGAGTAGTTTCTTGTAGTGAAAACTTTTTTCCATGGAGTTCTTGACATTAAGTCTTCTTTCTTTGTCCCATTAAGTTCAAACTGCTTTTCATTGACACCAATTGATTTATAGAGCTACACTCAAACCATTGCTTCACCTCCTTGAAAACCAAAAGCAACAAAAGAGATCCCTATTCTACATATCAGTCAGCAAGCCACAATTATGAAGGAAAAATCAATGACAAGCTGTCGCTGTGCTGCCTTCACCCCCTACCACAATGCACAGCGTGATCTGCTGTCGTTTGACTAAATGCTGAATTTATGAGTCTTTGAATGAATACTTTAAGGAAGGAGGATTTACATCCTGCTGTTGTGACTTAAAGTGTTTTTGTTTAGCATTTGTTCAGACAAGATGACACTGAATATTTATGATTTGTCTTCATTTAAGAGCCACGCAAACTTTACAAGAGACAACCACATACGTATGTAAGATTGTTCCCTTGCTAACTGCAGAAACTGGCTTGTCCATAGACTTTGATTGTGGTGATGAATGTTTTTTCATTCAAATCTTTAAAAAAAAGCAGCAGATCATTCAGGGAACGCTTCTGCGCTTCCTCTGTCCTTACAAGGACTAATGCTTGTGTGGTCCATAAAGGGTTTCCCATTTTAAAACTTATAGACATTGTAAATGTTTTATTGTTAGTGTGCCAGTGGCAGTGGTTTGTGCTTTCTGACCACTGTGTTAAATGTTCACACAGGTAAGGACTGCTATGGTGTCAATTACAGTTGGAATCTGATTGTATATGCGGGGTCGGGATGTGTGTTTGTGCTGAAATGATTAGCAAATTACGCTAGCAGTTAGCATCTGTGATGGAGCTGAAGTCTGTGAAACTTTACACCCACCACAGTGTAACTAAAATGTTGTCGTTGAATGTATCCCAGTTTTAGCAGAATCATCCAACATATAATAAGTCTGACGATGGGGTTGGGCCTTTCATGGTCTGCATGACATGCTACAGAGATAAACTAGAGTGAAAGACAAACACTGACTGCATTATAATAGATCAGTGTAATATCAACCACCCTCATCATGGAGCATGTCATGGTTTTTGTCAAACTTGCCAAGAGTAGGCGTCCTAAACACAAATTGGTTGTCTTTCAAAATGACATGCTACACAGGATAAAACTACAGATTGTCTGGTCTGAACACCCCCTCGGCTACTGAAGCCTTTTTTTGGCTGACACTAGCACCGTTCTCAGGATGCGACCTTTGAAGGTGTGGCCTTCATTATCCGCGAAGGCCGAGCCGAGCGTTGTGAAATGAGACGGTCTGGGCTATGGAGGATTTCCTGTGCGTCGCAAAGTGGCGCTCCTATCGCCTCGCAACCTTGACAGCTGCAGTTGAGGTTTGAGGTTTGTAGGGCCCCTTGGTTTTTTAAGATTTGTATCATTAGCTATTCCAGGGAGTTGAAACCCAGTACTTACTTTTAAAGTACCTCCCCCTGAGAAGATTGAGCACGTCTCTGCAGTGGCAGTCGGAAAAAAAGATACAGACATACAGCTACTTAATTATTAATCACTAAAGGACTAAAAAAAAAATCTTTTCAGGATTAGGGTCAGCCATCACTCAACAAATGAATTTTTAAATCCAAGCTAAAAACATCTGGGTGTCATTGTGCTTAACTTAATGAAACTGGAAGTGGCCACTTCTTTTGCTATTTTATTTTTTGACTTGTTCTTTGTTTTCCATTTTAATCATTTCTTTTAATTGATTTCATGCCATTTATTATTTTGTTTTAGTGTCAATGTCTCATCTGCAGTGGGCTTGTTACTACCCTGTGTATAATATGTGGTGGTGTACTGCAGTGTCAACAAAGTGTGATGGTTTTATTGACCCTCAGGTGGTTCATCAGCAGCACATCTCTGTCACTCACGCACACCAAGGACATCATACAGAACAGGGTTAATGGGGTTCAGGTGCCACTTGTGTGGTGGTTATCAGACCTGTGAATGTGAAGCTGGCCTTGTGGACAAAGAACCGTCCAAGTTATCATGAGAACAAACATCTCAAGAACATGACTGTTGCATGCTCCGCCTGCTGGTCTTGTGTTTCTCCATCAGGTGTATCTGGTCTTGACTGATTGAGGGGAAACTATCTTCTATCTATATCTATATCACTTTGTCCACCTTCCTCTGCAGCAGCAGTTTGTGACCAACTTGATTTAGATTTCAGCTTTTGTTGGTTCTGATGGGGTCTGATTGGTCTTTTTCTGCAGCTTTGTTTCTGTTAGGTTTAGTTCTTGTGTGTGCTTAGAGTTAATATGGTCAATTTATTTAATGTCTATTAATAAATGTGTTGGTTTATACTTGGCTTTTGTGGTTATATTGGACCTCTTCTTGTAAAGAGTCTTTCTGGGGGTCGTAACAATTACAACAAAACATAAAGCTCATTAACCTATAATAATATAATAATAACCTATAATAATATAATAAATAAGTCCTGCAGTTAGTAAGTCTACCAGTTTCAAGTTGCATGCATTGCAGTGCTTGTCCTTTTAATATTTCTGGTAAGATGTAGTCTACTGTTCATGATCTGCAGAATTCCAAGAGACCCGGGGTTCAGTAAAGGAGGAAAAACTAGAGCAAAGACTTGGTTAAGTTGTGTGTCAACAGTACTGCAGGATAAAATGCAAAGCCTCTAAATGTAGCTGTGAATCAGTGCAGTCAAAATAAGTCTGACGTGAAAGAAGATGGTTTATTAGAACCTTAGGTTTTTATTTATGGAGCTTGGACCATTTGTTTTATCCGTTATGATAAAAGTGTACACACTAAAGTGATCTGGGAACATTGTGTGAGACTATCAGATAAGTCTTAAACAAAACTGATTTGGAGGAGAGTGCCAGTTATTTAACACAGTTTACAGACTGTCTGAAAAATGCAACACAAGTTGTAATAAACTGTAGTTTTCCTTTGAACTGAACAAACCTTGATTGCTTCTTCTGTTTATAATGTGAACAGCAGATCAGCTCCACCCACTGCTCCACCCCAGAGCTCTGACTGGACAATCATTGGTGTTTCACTGTGGCATCAGTGATGCATCTTCCACTTTAATAGAAAAGGCTGTCTGCACCTCCTCATGAAACATGACAGAGTACCTCTTCACTTTGTTTTCTGTGTCGCTAAATAATTATTAAAGTTAGTTTTTTATTAAATTACAAACAGTAAATTCACATATTCAAACACTGACTGCATTTTATTTCACTTTTGTGTTGTTTTTTTAAATCTTCCATACTCAAGTCTTAAACATCAGAGAAAATGAAAGCACTACGGAGACTTTTCAAATGAAATGTAATACATGGGCTTCAGGTTGCAAACGCACTCGTTTGGTCCTTGAACATCATTATCAGTGTTGCAAGAGTGAAAAGGGAGGATACGAGGAATGTATGGATGTGACTTACATCCCCGGAGGGAGGGGGTTAAACATGATGAACTGTCGGCACCACCTTGACCACACACACAATATCCTCTTAGCAAAAGGAAGGAACCACCATATTTGGAAAACATCATTTTCATTTGGAGAAAACCAGAACACCACTGGCACAATATACAGGTGATACTGTATCAGTATATCAGTTCACAAGCTTTGTTAATTACAGTTATAATAACCATGATTGTGAGACACTGAACTATCTGATACTTTAAGTGAATCAATCCTGATCCAAGTATCAATCTTGATAACATATTAATGCGTTTCATTTGGACTGCAGATGATGTTGAATGATCTTTCCAGTGAAAAGGCTAAAGATCACCTTTATTTAAACTCAAGAATAATTGGCACTTAAATGCATTTTTCCTTCTTGTGCTTAATGAAGATTTAGTATAATATTGTTCCCTCCGAGTGACCTATTTCACAGCGTTTCTCACGTCTTTCTTATGCTTCAGTGTAAGTAGTGCCTCTCTCACCTATTCATACTAATTCACATTAGAGCACCGTTCACTCACGATGTGCTGCAGTGACCCATTCACCGGCAAGGAGAACGACTTGAAGAGCAGCACAGATGATTTCATGAGACTGCACAGTCCACCCACCTTTAACTAATGACTTGGAAGTAATGGCCTCCAACAATTTTATATTTTTCATCGGCAGTCCAACTTACAGCCAGCAGCATCATAGAGAAAGTAGACTGTGATAAAGGAAGAGACAGACAGAGAGAGGGAAGAAAGTCAAGTATAGAATATGTTCCTGGCACTGTCTGCTGTAGTCTTAGAAGAATCATCAACCCTTTACTAAACCGTACATTTATTTATAACTAATTTGCTATATGAATTTGTTTTGGAGGAAACGGATTTATCATAATATCATAATGATAAAAAAACATTTATATTGAACATATGTCATTTACTATCAACATAACACTGGATTCAACTTTAGAGAAAAGTCGCAGTCTCCGTTAATGCAACAGAGCATTACATGCATCAATACTGATGTCCACAATCTGTACCTAATATTAAGTCATTCCAGTTGCCTAAACTAAACTAAACCATAACCACATGCTTTTTCCAGTCTTAAAATTAAGGGACATTGGTTAACAGTGTTGGAGGGCACTGACAGAAAGTCTTGCTGACAGGGGCCTCAGACTGGGTTGTTCTGGAAAGACCCTTTTTGTCTTGTACTGCATGACAATGATAATGAACCTAACTGTAACCAGGTTTTTAGTAGCCTAAACCTAACAACATGCAAACCACAGCCTTCCATGTCAGAGTCCAGTGCTGTGTGCTCCACTCACCCTACTCTCCTCCCTACAACCTCTCTGCAGCAGGAGTCTCACATAAAGGGTTGGTAATTCGGTGTCCATTGCATTCCACCGTGATTTTGGATGATGGCCAGCCACTGAGGTAAACTTTAATTTATAATAATAATACAAAATCAACACCTTACCCCAGTCTGGAAGATCTTCTGCCAGTGAATAACATTACTGACACCATCAAGCTTGAGGGTATGAAGTTATTTGACTGTTTTCTCCAGCATTACGTTGAGGAAATGTCGTAGAATGTATGAATAAAACATGCTCACTATTTCTTAACACATTCATGCAGAGCCACAGTTCAGTACAGTGCTCTGGTACCTCTGCCTTGGGAATATCAACATACTATTTGAGTGTATTTCTCTCTTAAATGTATTTCACAGCTTTTCAGATACTCTCTCATTTGGTCTTGCTATGTTCCAGTTTGGTTTTGGCAGATGCTATTAGCACCCAGGTGTCAGTAGCTGCTAATGCTATTTGTACAAGGGTTGGTTGTACAGCTAATGTGGCTATTTTCACCCGGGTGTATTTATTTTATAAGATGAACATGTGTTTTGTATTCAGCACCTCTATACCACGTTACCTTCCAAAGAAATGTAGTGAAGATTGTACTACATTCTGTTCTTTGTTACTTTCCAGCATTCTTCTGAGAATAAAGAGTATGTGGTGAAGACAGAAAGGCAAAGTGTAATACATATTTAATTACAGGCTCTGAACTGTTTACCATCTTCATCATTACGGTTTACCTTACGTGAGAAGAGTGAGAGGCCCTCTCACTGACCTTACAATTGGTCCTGTGAGGTCTAATTATTGTACAGAACATACTATTCTGAAACATGCCATTTCACTTTGCTTTGTGAACCCTGTGCTTTGGGAGTGTTTAGCGGACGAGTAATGTTTCTTTTTATTTTCTAACTTGCTGTTCTCGTTCTTACATTTTTTACAGAATCTATATGAATCCCCATTTGATTACTACTTTTATTTATGACCTGCAGTAATATATCTGTTTTCTTTAACTGGGGCAGAAGAGAATTCTTCCAACACCAGTGTGTGTTATTTATCATCTGCTTTAAAGCAAGTGTTTCGTGTGTTTAACGCTGAGTAGAAAATAAAAGAGTACGCTCAGACCAAAAAACAGAAAAATCTTAATTGTATTTTTTTTAGAAAGAATTTGCCAACAATAAGTCAATATCTCATTTCAGACAGAAAAAAGTGAGAGGACCATGATTTAGAAGACAGAGGAGGAGGAAGTGCATTAATAAATGGGAAGGAAGCAAGCAAAAACATGTATTATAGCTATTTTACTCATCGGTCTTGTGTATGACAGCTACATAAAAAAGGTGAAACGTTTCTACCAATTAGTTATAATTAGTTATTATCACTGGGTACATGTATGGAGCATTATGCTGTTCAACTGGAGCAGCTTTCACTGAATGAGTGAAGTGTTATGTACATTAGCTTGACTCAGGTAACGGCAATCTTTCAGACACACGTTAGCTGAGAATCAAAAGGTATCACACATTTTAAGACTCTGTAAGATATTTATTTTATTTAATTTACACATGTGCAAACAAATGCAGTAGGTAGTAATCTAACAATGACAAACAGCAGCTTCCTAAACTGTTGATATGATTATTATATACTATAAGATCAGAAGACAGTCAGCGGTTCAAGATTGTTTTAAAGTACCAATACCACAATACCAAGTAAAAATACTTCATTCCATGTTGAAGAATTTACTTAAAGCAGCACTAATCAATATTGTTCATGAACAATTGATCAAATGACTACATGTAATGTGAAAGGTAGCTTGTAGTGACAAACCCACAGAGAATAATCACACCATTCTGTTTCCCTCAGTTCTCCGGAGCGTTTTCATGTCTTTCAACTTACTGTTTTGGTTTTATGGCTTTTCTGTATTTCATTCACCTGTTCTGAGTGAAAAGGCTCAGATGAAGCCACTGTCCTCGTCCTGCCCAGCTTCTAATGGCAGGCAAACAAAGTTAGTGAACAAAGTGGAGCAATGAGCTACTGAAGAACCAGATATTTTACATCCTCGAGCTTAGACGGAGAGTGAACATTTCTTACTGACTTTTATCCAGCGACCAGAAACACAACTCCAAAGGAATGCCAATGCTGTATCAGCAGAATGTGTGAACGTGTTCGCCAACACGGCTGCAACATCGACTTTGTAAGGTCAGAATATGTCAATGTCCTGTGTACAGCTTGTTCTACTGCCCACAAGTGATACAATCAATAATGTAAAATCTTGAAAGTTACAGTATTCATAAAGCAGAACGATGGCTTCTTTCAGAGTTTGCAGCCGATGTAGTTGTGTGTGACGATGATAAACAGCAGGAGAAAGAAGCGCTGTATTTAGGTGTGTTCTGGTGAAGATACGAGTGTTGCAACAGACAGACAGGCAGTTGAGTTTCTGATATGCTTTTCATTGTGAAACTGGGTCACCAATGAAAACCACTGCAACTGCCATGAATCCTCACTATAAAGCTAACACATTTTCAGAGACACCTTTTTAAGCCTACAGGGGTTGAGTGTTCAATAGTGAAAACATTTCCAGGCACCGCCTCTCAGGTTATGTTAAGTAAAAGTACAAGGTGGCACAAAATGGAAATACCCAAGTAAAGTACAAGTACCTCAAAATTGCACTTAAGTTGACTGAGTTGTAGTGAGTTACTTTCCTCTGTTGCAGCCAACACCTGGATCAAAACTGTCCAGTACAACACTCCACAGCTGCCCACCACCCAGCCAAATTTAAAATGACTGTGACACATAATCCTGGGCTTTGGCGTCACTGTGGTATTACACTTTATTTTCTCATATCACAACTAATAGGCTAAAGCAACTTAGGCACGTGGAGACACATTTGTCAACTCACTGAGTAACATAAATTCATCTGCACCCTCATTTAAATGACCAAAAAAGTCATTTATTGCTGCGGCTCCTCCTGAGCTCCCTGCAGGGGATCGGAGATGACAAGAAAATGAAAGCTCTGACAGCGTGTCTGCGCTTATTTGCTGTGTTGTTGTGCATCTTATGGTGAAAGAAACCCAGGGAAGAGCCTAAATTGAAGAAAAGTAATTCATTTTGCTTTTCGACTTGATGAACCATCACACTTCATCTAGGTCATCCACTCCACAGCTGATGAAATCGATCTGAAGGCAAAAACATTTTAACTTTTGACAGGAAACAAGTCACTCAAAATCAAGCTCATACAGTATGCAAATGGAAGACAGTAGTTAAATGGTGATTTAAGTCCGAGGGAGGAGAGGCCGAGAATGTCAACAGCTAAACTGGACTAAAAGTGATATCTTTATTGTTCAGACGTATTAGTTAGTGATGTGTTTCTCCTCATCGGGTTTGCTACTTGGGGTTTCTCCATTTACCACTATTGAATTTACATCAGCTATGCACACACAGACATCCTGATCAAATTAGTCAACTTTGCTTAATTAGTAACCGGGGTGGAAGTTGTGAAAGATCAAGCAGAACAAAGAGCAGTGGTGCGTGCATTTGTCTGTGTAATGTCCACCTCTGACCACACGCTCCACTCACACGAAACCAGTTAAGATGCTTTCACAGGTCACTTTACTGCATTCCAGGGAAAGACAGAAATGAAACCAATAATCCAACACATTTTTCTATTTTTATCCGTCTATAAAACATTTCTCAGAGGCCTTCAACATCATAACCACTTGAACCTCCAGAAGCGACAAACATGTAGTAATAGGAAGGAGGATACTAATAACGGCTCGCTCTCTTGCCTCTCATTTAAAAAAATGCAATGTACTCATGTTACTACACAAATCCTGTAAGGTAGCTTATTAGCATAGCAGACCTTCTCAGTTCAAAGTAGCAACACATGCCTGTAGCTACAGCATGTAGACGAGCTAGTTAACTGGCCTGCTTATAGCTGTTAACTCAAATAGTTTGTTGAATTATAACCAGATTAAAGTGACATTCATTGTATTCTCACTGTCTCATCTCAACTGGGCCAACAAAAGCAAAGAATAGGAGGTGGTGGCGATATTGAAAACATTGTTTAAATTCCACAAAAAGACCAAAACCAAACACAACCTCAATATCTCTCAATACTTTTCTTCTTTCTGTCTGTGGCACTCGGCCCCAGGCCAATTTCATTCTACTGAAGACACAAATCTTTAAAACAAGGCCCGGTGACTTCAGTACACCAGCTAGACTGAAGCTTTTAGTGTAAACGTGAAACAGTAGTAATTAGTGCATTGTTTAAGGACTATTTTCAGCAGTGGATTAATCCACATTTGCTGCTCTAGTGAGTATTTCCAGCAGCAGGACGGTGTATGTATGTGGGATTGACTCATACACGGTAATGATCGTGGTAATAAAGGAACATGTGAGCCAGTGAACAGTGTGGCTCATTGATGTGTTTTCAATGCATTATTGGGCAACAATGGAGCTCCATGGCAGAGAGGAGTCAAATATATTAGGCTTTGGCTGGTCACTGTTGGTTTTATCTTCTTATGAGATTTGTTGATAATATATCATCAGACTTTTTCTTTAAGGTCAAAATCTTTTATCAATAAACCAGGATATCTTGCTCATCTTTCGATTTACCCTGACCTGATTTTCTTCAGCATCATTTTAAAATGATTTACAGCAACATGGACATGGGTTAGTCAGCCACATTTCAAAAATGCATATTGCCATATTTTGGGTTTGTTTGACCAGATAATCTTTATGCTTTTCTGAGATGTGTATCCCAGCTGCGGGGACCACAGTTGCGGGAGGAAATCTGACCTTTTTATTGTGAAAACTATTTATTTTCTTACTTTTACCATGACAAATAAATTCTGTCCTTATATTTTCTTCTCATATCATGTGTTAAAATGCTACCACATGGCCTTTAAGTGTTTAGTTATTATACTATGAGCCATGTAAACACTGTACTGCACATTACACATTACATTAAAGTTTTTTCACACTAATCTGGTTATAGTGTACAACGTAAACCTCCACACTAAGACGTTTTTGCCGTACGTGAGTTTTGTGATAACATGACTTCCTCTGAAGCATCATAGGTGTGTTACAGATCCAACATCACAGGTCACAGGCTGGGTTTGCACAGAGGCAGCCAAACAGCGGGCTGAAACACCATGATGGAGACAGAACTATACATAGATTGAGAGACAGCATGACAGAGAGTGGTTCTCGGCCATGAATTATTGCAAATGTAATATTTTCTGAAAGGTTGTTCCAACAGTCCAGTACCCCTCTAAGTTAAAACTCAGTCAGAAAGAGAGTGGTAACATGAAAATGCCATTGGTCTAAGCCAGCCTGTAGCACATAAAGAGCACTCAGTGGTGTATTCGGCCGCCTCACAGCTTGGTTTCTTTCTATTAATCTCTCCTTTGTTGGTTCAAACCATGAAAAGGATTTCCATATTACTGCTCTGCCTGCACTGATGTGATCAAGAAGTATTTTGTGCTTGATTTGATGTATTGGAATTGAAAGTCTCTGCGTGACTCAAAAACTGAACTAATGCACCCAAGGGAACCGGAAACTGTACAAATGCAGCATTTTATGTTTAAGCAATGTGTAATTCATGTAATAGAAACTCTGTGTCACAGTAAAATCTGTATATTTAATCCTATTTTGACTGACAGCATAATGTTTACATGTGACTATTTATTCTCAAAGTCATTATTTGTTGTTCAGGATGTTATATGTGGCATTGGCCATTTCTCCACGTTTATTTCCTGTATGGAAAAAAAGTGAAGAAAGACAAAGTGATTTGTGTCTGTTTGAGAGTCCCTGGAGGGTAGAGCTGTTCTGTTGCAAAGCCTGTAAAACACCTCCCAGCTAGAGAGATCTGTCTCCAGAGGATACACATGCAAAACTCTTGTCAGCATGTGAGTTAGAAGAAAGCAAAAACCAACCAGCGAACCAAACTTTTTTTTACAAGACAATGGCTGAACGCATTAAGAACAAAAGAAAATGCTGACAAAGGTGAAGTGCTGAAATGTCTTTGCTCCTGTCTTGTGCTGTGTATTAAAATCCATGGGAATTTATGAGTGAGTGCAGACATTTATTCTGTGTTCTTTTCTCCACTCGAGTGTTTGAGCGGGCTCATCTTCGAGCCCACAGGATGTATTCATGATGAAAACTGAAGCATGAAACTAATATGCAGTGCGGTTCCTCTTGTGTCGAGGACTCTTGATGCAAATCAGTACTAATGATACACAGTGGGCTGTCTCAAGAACTAAAAATGTACGCTTGAATTTGATAATTGCAATCTCTCTTGTGCATAAGCTGAAAGTCGCTTGTCAATGTGTGGCTTTTTAAAAAAAAGCATTTGATCAACTTTCCACCTTCTTCATGACAGACACTTTGACATTTCATTGACAGAATAGCGCAGGTGGAACTAATTACAGGGTTTGTAGAAAGTCTTGAAAGTTTGGAAAATATCTAATTTTAACTATTATGTTTTTAAGGTTTGGTATATGTTTGAATTCGAATATACTACTTGGAAAATGCTTAATTTTTCTATATAATCTAGTGTTGCATCTCATTTATAAACCAAAAATCTTTCATATTTAAAATTAAATAATCTCAATTTCTCACAATTTGTATGTGATGATAACGGCCTTGAGAGTCTGGGCATTTTTGGTTTAAGTACCTTGAAAGTGCTTGAAGAGCCGTACAGACCCTTTAATTATATGTAGGCGATCCAGTAGTCAGGTATGTGTACTGTGTATGAAGGTTCCCCAGCCAATAGGATGCCAGCGGCAGTGTCAACCAATGAAATGATCGCTACATCATTGCGGGCGCACTAGCTTCACTTCTTACAGCGTGGATGCACAAAAAAATCCAAGCGCATATACTTGTGTCTAGTCCTTAATATTATTACAGGGAAAGTTACAACCGAAGGCAAATATGTGTAAATATTTAATGTTAAATGTTCCTGTTAAACATTTAGATGACTTTATTTTCCTACCTGTGCTCAAAAGCTGGTATCTCAGTTTCCATAGAAACAGTAGTTATACAGTTGAAAAACTAAAACACATAAAAATGGACGATAATACATTCATACATTCAAAGTTTCCTAAATTTATAGATTCCAATTTAATGTGATGCGCTCACCACATAGCATGTGATCCTGAAACTGACACATAACATTTTTCACATATACAACTATTATTATTTAATTTAGTTGTGAAATATATTAAAGTCCACCTGAGATCTTTTGTGCAGCTGAAAGGAGTTTGTGCTTTCATTTGGTTGCATTACTTTTCCAAAAATGTTCCCGCTGCCTCACTTGCACAAGCAAACAGCAGGCCTGGCACTGCCTCCGCTGAACAAAACAAAAACATTTTTATACTGTTTTAATTCTATTTACAAGTGCACATCAGTCGCAAAACACATGACAACGAGTGCAAAATGTATAACATGAACAAAAGCCATGAAAAGAGGAGCCACGTGTTCTTTAACAGTGTGCGGAGACCTTCACACCTTGGAGCCAGTCCGGATGGCAAAGCGGTTGACCCAAGCGAGGACCTTCCATATGGCCTGGTTGAGGTCAAGTGTCCTGACGTGAAAGACACTGGAGAGGCACCACACACCAAGTTTGTTGAAGGTCAAATGAAACTTAGGAAAACACACACCTACCACCGGTAAGTCCAGGGTCACCTGATGGTCACTGGCTTAGCTTGGTGTAATAGTGACAGATACCAGGCGTGGGTATGGAGAGATGAGCAGCTTATCAAACAAATCAAGGCCAATGTTGATGAAATATTACTTGAGTACATACATTCATGTTTTCCTGGGGAGACAAAAGTATTAACGTATTTTATTGACGTAAAACTACAAATACCACAATCTCTAAAAGTACTCCACTACTAGTATTTCATTCAAAATCCTAGTTAAGGAAATGTACAGAAGCAATATTAGCCCCCAAAAATGGCTTGTTTCTTTAATTTCCTTTGTTGCATTGGCAACTTACATCTTTTTACTGCACTGTAACTGTATTGTATTTCATTGTATGTAATTTTACATTTTCATTTTATTTATTTTACAATTTTATTCTGAAATTGCAAAATTAAAAGGAAGTAGAATTGAAAATAGGAGAGTAACGATTGGCGTTACCAAGAAGACTTCATGTCTTCATGTGTCTGGACCCTTTATGAAAATAAATTTAACCAAGTTAGGACAAAAACCTGGAGAGGACTTGCATTTTATTGTCTTTCTAATGTTTTTCTTTGCCTATGTAAAGCACTTTGATTTGCCTCTGTTTGAAATGTGCTATATAAATAGAACTGCCATGCCTTGCTATATTGTGAAATAGGCATATTTATTGACTTTAGTCCTGTCCAATCACAAATAAGACCCTTATCCGTGTTTTGTGTGAAATGTTGTTGTTTTGTTAAAGGTCGTGTTTTTTGTAATGCTGTTTTTAACCCTCCGGGCTACCGTACAAAACACAAAGGCACGTAAAAATGGAAATCTCTTAATGTGGGTCTAAAAGGGTTAACTGAGGCAAATTACCCAACATCAGAATTCACAATACCTTTAATTATCTAATAGGTTTTTCAGCTTGCAACCTTTTCAACAGCTATGGAGCGGCCTGTGCTTTTACATGTATGTCGCTGAGCTGTCAGCTACATGTAACAAGCACGTCAGGACATCTCAGCATGATGGATTGTAGACTTTGGGGAATGAGGTGGTGCCTCTGCTAACAGAATGATGGAATGTATTCATTTCATTCATTCACCATGTCAGCCACAGTAATTACCAACCATTTCTGAGTCGTTAAGGAAAAGGTCAGAGCATCACTGGAATAGTGCAGGAAACGGTCAGTCGCACCCTGTAATTTAGATTTCATTTCAAAGGAACAGCTATTTCTTTACACAATGATTGCATTTCCACCATAGAGTAAACAGAACTCAAATGGTGTAACACGTGTTCATGTTCTTGTTTTGTGGGTTGTTGTATAAGTTATCCAGATGTTAGTGGTGAATTAACAAGGGTACTGATTTAGCAGATTGTGTGGAGAACAAAGGAAGTCATTTTCGCCTCATGTGCAGATGCTTACCTTGGACGATTGACATAATGCAGTTGGATTGTTTACAATACTGTTTCCTTGAAACATTCTGCTCTTTGTGAATGCTTTACTGTTAAAATTATTGTTTTTATAAATTACATTACTTTATAGAACCTACCTTTGCATGATTTAGTGAAAGACACCAGACTCAACAGATTAGCACACTTGTTCACATCAGGGACCTCTGGTTTGACAGACGGCGTTGTGACACCCAGGTTTATTCACATGCGAGCGAGTTCACAAGAATGAGCAGCGAACATCAAAACATCAGTACATCCATCCTGGCTGTGAAGCTGCGGCAGCTTATAATTAAAACTGTTCCAGTCACCCTCAAAATGGCTTACATCAGGAAGTCCAATGCAAGCGAGTAACAAAACAGCTCTAGCATCTGTCGTGTAGACTTTAGCATAATTGATGGGTTCAGTAGTGATAAAAAATAGTAATTTACTCTAGAATTTCACTTGTAGACCCATCCATGTGAAAAATAATGATACGACTCAATCTCCTCAGCAATCACTAAAGTGTGAATTTATAACTGTTAATGCTTGTACCAGCAGAAAGGACTTACTTGACAATGTGATTAATACATTTCCAAGTATGGAAAGTTAGCACAAGGTTTCTGTGCCAAGGATATCTCAGTAGCCACTGACGTTCTTTAAGTGGTTGTTCATCAAATTATGTCTACGTGGAAAATATTTTTTTCCTTTGTAAATAAAACAAGGCAGAAGTAAACACATTATCCCCTACAAATCACACACTCCATTACTGACAATGTGTCCTGCTGCACTGACCTGTAATTTAAGCTTCCCCTGTAGACCAGTTTTGAAAATGGCATTACACAGTGGCCAAATGTTCTGTATCACGTATAAGCAGTACTTTATGCACATATACTCAGGACAGCGGGACCTATGGGTGTGGAGGGTGCTGCAGCACGACCTAGTGAATTATAGACAAACTACAACCACAATTTAAAATTACATACGTTTATTTTAATAAATTAATAAATTAATTATGTTAAGTGCCTCAATGTCACTATATGTAATTAGATATTTTAACTCGGTTGGTAACAAAACAAACACATCATTTGAGAATGAGTCGCTCGGAGCGCAAAAACACATTTGTGTTTGTTTTGTGGCTCAGTGCTCAAGCTTGGAGTATTCTGTAACGTTGTCGTAGCTTTGTGTCTAGTATCCTGTGGTACCCGTGCCTGGTTTTGCCCTGTCTTGGATTTTGGATCATCAGCTTTGATAGCATATGTACATATACATATATATGTATATAAATTGTCAATCAATCTGGAAAGCAGGAAACAATCAGCTGTCTCATGACAAAAAATGTCTTCCCAGGTGGGCATCTCATGGAAACCTGTGGGAAACACTGCCCAGAAGTGAATATTGTAAAAGGCCCTCAGGGTGTGAATGTGAGTGTGTTTGTAAATGTGTAGGGTTCAGGGTAGAAATTGGCAAACCCCTATTGAACCCATTCTTTCTCTTTTCTGTGCATTGGGTGTTATACCATGTCACCTCCAGGGAGTCATTACAATTGGAACAGCAAACTAAACATGGCAGCTTCATTATATGTTTGCCTACAGCCCCAGAAACCAACCAGCACTGTTATGTTGGCATATTACTGCCCCCAGGTTTGCTGTGTGTAAATTTCATTTCATTTAATGCATTTGTATTTAGGTAGGTGCATGTAACCATGTAAACACAACAACTGAACCGACAACTAGTCCATCTACAAGGCAAGGCAGCTTTATTTATATAGCACATTTCAAACACAGAGGCAATTCAAAGCATTAAGATGACGTTCAAAATAAATAAATTAGGATAAATTACATCAAATGAAATTAAATGCAGTTGTTGCCAGTGCAACAAAGGAAATACAAGTGTGTTGAAGAAACTGGTCAATTAAAGTGACAAGACGGGCTCTCAACATAATAATAACACAGATGTAAGAGCACCTTTTTAGTTTTAAATGTGGAATTAAAATTACATTACCACAATACCAACTGACAGACAGTAAAGTTGTGGCTGTAGTCCCCATGGATGTTGCCCACTCTCCCATGTTGTGAATCCATCCTGAAGTCCAAAGTGTGAAAGTTAATCTCATCAGTATGAAAAGAGAGGCACTGATGGACTTTTATCAGATTTTCATATCCTGTAAGTCATTGATTATTGCCTATACCTTCTTCCACTCGAGGGTCATGCCAAGAATATACAGTATATTTTGTGGAAAGCAGTGCATGGGAACACGCTGTATAGGCTGCCATGTCGTCACTGGGCTTACACGGTTATTTCTATCTAAAACGTACACCCCTGGGGATTTAGAGTTTCCAATTCACAAGCATGTTTTTGTAACCTACTGTGGAAGTAGAAGGGTACAGCATGCAAATGCTTCCAAGAGAGGGAAAAGAATCCAGGTCCTTCTTGGTGTGAGGTGACAGCACTATGCCTCCTTCGTATAATTGAGTTACAAACAGTACTTCAGTTACGGCTGTGCTGATGCAATATTAAAAGATTACAGAAAAGCAGCTCTACAGCAGAGTCCTGAAAGTTAACCTTAATTTGATTGGCACATTTCATAGAGAAGAATCATCAGAGTTGTTTTGTATACAGCAATAAATGTCACGTTAAGTCATGTCAAGTTTAATTGTATATAGGGCAACATCACATGCAATGTCTCAATGGGCTTTACAGGTCAACATCAGCAACTGTTCCTATCCCAACCCAAGCTCTTAATACCCTTTATATTTTCATAAGCTCCAGAGTTGCATAAGCAACATAAAGATGTGAGGAAACACTTCATAGTGCCTATAATGCCATATGACAAGGTATTTTAATGGGAGTGTTTCATAAGCAGTTTAGAAACTAATTTTAAGTTTTAAGTTTTTTTTCAGGCCAGAATTTGGAAATCAAATGCATGCCCAATTCATTTTTACCAGAAATATGTCTTCTAGCCACTTCACCTCATATCAACTTCTTAACATGGCATGTTGTAGAACAGATAAACACAGTTTAGATTTATAAACAGCAGCCTGAAAAGAAAAAAAAAGAACTACCTCAGGGTGTTTAATTGTCTGCAATATTTATATTTCTACACCACATTTAAAGCTGCAGTATGAAACCTTTGACTATCTATCCTACTCTCGCTCTATAAATCCCGACCATGAAGATACTTCTGTTTTGAACTTGATTGAAAATATGAGCAGGAATAGATGAAGATAAACAACAAAGAAGTCAGAGGCAAGGGGCACAGAGGACCCTCCAAGTGCCTGAAGGACTTGGTATGAGGAGGAGTTTTTCTTCTCGAATAAGAAGTCTTTACATGCATGTTGAGTCATTCACTCATAGTTTATACAGATCAGGTAGAGCTAGGTAAATTGTATTTGATGGTGCCAGCTGTTTAATGGGATTTTAAGATTGTATCTGTTTTATCTATGTGTGACAAATGATGATTAAATAGAAGATGTGAACACTAATGCACTACACAGACAGACAAATTAAGGAAATGAGTAACTCACTGCATCTTCTGTCATGTCAACAGATTTACGGGGGTGGGCATTGCTAATTTATTATCTGACACATCTGAGGTGATATTTGATCCTATTCTTGGAGAACCTTTGGCCAGCCAACTGGATGACACTTTGATGCACCAACCGAGGCTGCAGTTTGAAGATGCTGAGCTAATTATCACATCCGTCAGCTTCTACCAATGTAGCACTCATTACTTGAGACACAGCATATGGAGGTGATGAAGCTAACAGCACAACTTCTTAATATGATGTATGTATCACCATAAGACTTCACAGCTTCCGTCTTCCGGATGATTAGCCAGTTCCGGGATTCATCACTGCTCAGACAGCCACTGAAACTCAAATGGTGAATCTGGAGATGTGTATTCTGGAGTTTAGGAGCAGACAGGGATGAGCTTGTTGATCTTAAGTATCACTTACATGTGACAGCATAACAGCATTTTAATTCAACTCACTTTTCTTTGTGGTGTGACATGGTGTAGATTAACGAGAGAAAGACATAAATTGAGGTAGAAAGGTAGATTTGAGGTTAAATGAACAGTTCTGGCCTTCACTGAGGTGTCAATATTAACCTTTGCTAATTGGACAAATGTACCATTCTCCGGGTTCAAAAAACAATGGCCTTTTCTGAAAATTACAGATCTCTTCAAAAATGTGTGTTCTGTAAGTTTAACTCAAGTTGAATCAAGGAAGGTTGGCTGGTAGAACACTAATGTGACTTTTTGAAAATGTTAATGTTGAGCATGTGGAGCGCTTTGACAATTTGGTGGCTTTCTTGTTCTTCTTTCTTGTGGTGGTGCTGTTGGAAGAAGGAATCACTTTATGTCTTTGTAAAAAGAAATTTTGCGTTTTGATCATGTTTGTAATGTAAAATGAATAAAGCAGTCTACCCTGTAGGCGTGTGTGTGTGGGGTGAGAGCGGTTGGAGCAGTTGGCTAGGGAGCACAGTCTTAGCAGGGTTGCCAGTTTACAGACCACCAAAGCAATACAAATCTTATAATGGCTGTAGGAACAGCAGGGGCAGAGGAGTAGGTAATTCATTCACAACTGAATAAATCAACACCTTTTTAATTCTTATTCATGGCTATTTTCAATCACGTTTCCAGGTCCATGTTTTCAGTTAACAAGGTCTTTCAACGCCGGATTGGTTTCACATCTTACTTATTCCAGGGATAATGGAAACCTTAGATAGGGTTTGTTCGGCAACTTAACTGGGAAAAACTTGATTGCTGCATAAAAAAACCTAAACAGAGAGAATATGTGTTGGGACCAAACACTTTAAATACATGAAAAATGAATTCCTCTCTGATGAAATAATTAAAATCCCATTAGTATACTATGTCATGTGTGTATAATGCATTTCCATCTTCTATTTTTTAAATACCTGAATATGAAAGCTGATCCTTCATCCTTCTTCACAAACTACCAATGCCCCGTTGTCTTTTTGTTTAAACAGACTTCACTGCCAGACTCCCTGGCCTGCAGGGGCTACCCGAAAGAATTACAGGAACTGTATGGCTCTAGAACAAATGGGGGACTCAACCTGTGACACCCATGAAAGATGATCCTTACAGCAGCATATTTCTTCCAGACATTATAAGGGAGATGATGAATGAAAGGGGCCACTGGACAGAGAGCATTTTCAAGGTATAGATGCCTGAACCTGATAGCCCTCAGGGCCAGCAGGGACACGTGGGAGTCCCATTCTTCTACTCGCTAAAGATAGAGAGACACTCACCTCTCGCTAACCTCTGGTGTCAAGGCCCCATGAAGAAGCAGGGCTCACCCGGAGGGAAAGAGTTTATGATTTTGATAAAATGCCTCCAAACGGTTTTCCAATATGGCTGCCATTATTATGTTTTGAGGGCACAGAAGAGGTCTGTGTAGTTGTTTGAGATTCGCCAAATGGACTTTTCCCATCAAAATAAAAGACTGAATCATCCACATTCTCATTTTACATTATATTATGACATGTATAACCTTAAATCAGTGGTGACCCCATGTCTCTGAAAGGCCTGTTACTAGACCACGGGGCCAAAACACGTCTGGAATGACTCATTGTCTGAACATTAAAGTTTTTTACGGGTAATTGCTCAGTTTAAAGGGTTCCTTTTACAGTTTAATTAAAAAGCCATTAAAGCGGATATAGGAAGCAAAACATTGGCGTTAAGGTTAATTTCCATGGGGACTTTAGAGACAATCTCTCCCCACAGCAGAAGTCATTCAGTCATGTTGTAATGCCAGTTGGTAAAGGTCGATGTGGAAAGACCCCGAGACCCAAGTGCCAGAGAAAGAAAGATTAAGATCCAGAGTATTGATAAACTATCACTGACAATACAAACAACCCACTGGGAGCTTGTGACATGTTTTCACTGACTGAAGTCTCTTTCACCATCCACAAGGGATGGTGGAGTTTAATTATAGTAAACAATGTGAGTTGTGTGGCATGGATTTATCTGCACTGCTTTATCCTTTTTATTTCTGCTGAAATACTTTAAAACATGCGCTGTGGGAGGGCAACAGAGTCATCCGGGCTTTCATTCTCTCCTCCTAATCAGTGTACAACTGATACTCTGTATTTTCTTTGTCAACCCTGAAGAATAGAATGACTTCAAGTGGCTGTGTGTTTTCACAAAATAAAGATCACACATCCTATAAACCTTGATTTCTAAAGCATGTTGCACATAATATTACACAGCATGGTCGGTTTACTAGACATGGCCAGGACTACTCAGCTGGTGAAATATACTGTGCGGCTCTGAGAGAGCTTTCGGATTCTTGATGATGTCATCAGGGGGTTATTTGGCCTGGAGCTTGGAGACCACACATCATAGGTTTTACAAACGGAGCATAGAGTTTGAAAGAGGATCATTTTTCCCAGAGGGTAGGGTCTAATAAACAGATGATACTGGTAGCATTATGGAAGTGCAATCATTCATTGCTGAAATACCTTTTTAAGTATGTATCATGTTTAGTGAACAGGCTGCAGGTCAGATGTCTACAGTTGTATTCTTACAGCCTTTTATTTTTCCATTAGGTTGTAAGTCGTTTTATCAGTTCCCAAGAGTTTCGAGATAATACAGTTACTTTTATGATCAAGTCCATTTTGTTCATCCCCTGAAGGCCCACGAATAAACAACATGAAGACGCGAAATACTTGCCTGCCAATACTTTGCATCAAAACTATTCATACCAGTAGCGATGCAAATTTGTTATAGAATATCTTTTCATATATATATATATATATATATATATATATATAGAACTTCTCATCTTCCCCCAGCCTCCACACTCATCTTAGGTTTAAGCATTTTGATTGTTGGTCGCCATATAACTGCTTGTCTAAGTACTCGTTATCTTAAATGGATGCACCTGTGTTTCTGTGCTTTTTAAGTGGTGTCTATACTGGATAATGTTGACAGTGATGAAGGCTAAAAGACCTTTCTCAGCTGTGAATAGGCCCTTTTCACAGCAGCCTTTGCCACATCTCATAGCAGGCTAAACACAGTAGTAATCGATGAAATTAATTAGGGTCCTGCTCTATTTAGTGTGTCACAGCTGGCATGCACAATACTAGGGCCCCGGCCCACCTTAATGTAACAGGGCCATAATTAATGGTATTAATTACACCCGTGTGTACCCTACAATGACATGTCCAAATGGCTGCTTTAAAAACGGCCCATAAAGTGACTTATCACTGATTTCAACCCCGGAGCAAATGTCCTCCACGAAAAATGACCACATTCATTTGATGATTATCATATGGATTTGTTTTCTCTCTCCCTCTCTCTCTCTCTCTCTCTCTCTCTCTCTCTCTCTCTCTCTCTCTCTCTC
>JAVQJL010043277.1:0-34466 GCA_036024295.1 Nannoperca obscura | reverse complement strand
CGACATCTTGTTGTTTTCGTCCATGATTCTATGCACTTTATGTAAAGCTCTTATTTGGAAGTCGCTTTGGATAAAAGCGTCTGCTAAATGCCTAAATGTAATGTAATGTAATGTAATGTATTGTATTATTTGTCATATGCATTGACCAAACTTGAACCATGCCGGTTATTATTAATGGTGGTCTACTGTGCTTAGTAAACAATAATATTATTATACAGTTGAAGCTGTTAACTCAAGCTTCTTCAGTTCTGATGTACGGCAGGATTTTTTTTTCTTTTCATCCTCAGAAAGAAGAGAAATCACAACAACATAACGTCCGAAATGGTGTCATCGGCTGCACTCCAGTCCACACACCTCCACCACGCAAACCCTCCTCACCTGATGCTCTTAAAGACAGCATTGTGTCCCTGGCAACCATCAGCAACATTAACATTGATATCCAACCGCAGGAGGATGAGGACATGGTGAAGAGACAGGTGCAGGGGCCCCAGGCAGTTCTGTCACAACACCCGGCAGGTAATGAACCTGTGGCTCACAGAGTGTACAAAGACAGCAAGGGAAGAGGGAAACCAGATCCTTCTCCCCCTCCTTCCCCTCTTAAGCCCCCTCAGAAGTCTGTATCAGGTGTCGGCAGTAGGGGAGGGGACAAAAGGTGGGCATCCAGTGGATTGTTAGACGTTCATCCACAGGCCACGTCAAACCCGGGGGATACCTTTTCTGTCTGTGGGGGGAAACAGATGTCAGAGGTGGACAGTAAGGGTGATACAATGGAGTTACTTAAAGAGGCTGACATACAGAACCCAAAGCTAGAAGTGGAGAAAGAGGCTGCTTTTTCTATCCCTGAGAGGAGTCCTGCATACAAATCTAATACAGAAAATATCGGAGTGGCTGTGGAAGTGAATACAGACAACAAAAATGACACTGTGACCCTTCTCAAGGGAGCTGTGGCACAACAGCATACCTCAGATATCCAAGTAAGTGTTGTTAGTAGTAGAGTGTATTTCTGTTGTTGTCTTATGAAGTATTTGTTTATGTGTGTTAATTTATGTTTTTGTAGGAAAACCTAGAATCTACTGAAAAGCTATTAGAGCCGTTCCCTTCAACACTGGTGAGCATTAAAATCCTTGTACTCATTCTGCAATCTCTTTCCAGAATAAAGTACATAATAAGATGAATGTGTCAACAGCCAATGGCACAAAGTGCAGGATGTGTTTTGTGTTTTTTTGCATTGTGGGAACATGTTTTTGCTACTGTACAAGTGTAATTGTGTCTGTTTAGGAACCCGTTCAGGAGGAATCTCCCATACCAGTCAGTAAGCCGGGTCTGAGCACTCCATGCCAAACTCCCCTGTATGTCTCATCAGAACCTTCTATATCACAGCAGCACAGAGGGAGGGACACAAGACGGACACATGACGATCAGGACAAGGTAAAGATAGATATAGGAGCTAATGTTCTGATATTTAGGCCAGCCAGTAAATATGACAAATATCAGACTTTTATTTATCTCTTTTTGCCCTTTGTTAGTCCAAGGTTGCTCCAAGACCTTTACCTCCACCTCCCGTTGAGAGCATAACCGTGGAGGGGAGGAAGAGGAGCAGAAGGAGCTCGGAGAGCAAGAAAGCTAATGTAACTTCCACATCAGTTAGTTCCTGTATGGACGGATTCTTACCTCTGCCACAGGTGAGAATGCTCCTCCACTTACACACTGTATACAGCCACTGTACTGAAGACATTCTGTTGGAAAATGACAACTGAATTGTAACATTTCTGCAATCTTAGAAAACAAATTGTTATGAATTTTATTTTTCAGTAAGTGTCATAGTGTCATAGGCCATAGTTTGACTGGAATACAAAACATTGTTTCTGTCCTGATGGTTTTGGTATGTTGGTCTATTCTTGCTGAAAGCAACAGATGCAGTTTATCAATCACAGAAAATGTGGGTCAATTATATTTTCAGGATCGTCCTCTGTCTGCCAGAGAGAGGAGAAGACTGAGGCAGTCCCAGGAGAGTAACAGCCAACCAGGTACTTACTGTCTTATCATAACTGAAACCAGAACATTATAGTTGGACCTATAACAAAAAAAACCCAGTAAAACTAAAGTTATAGGAGGCTTGAATAAAACAATGAAAAAACAAAACAAAATAGCAATCCTAGAAAATGCAGTTGTTTACATACACACAATACACTTTATGACATCGGGAAACACGCATGTGCACATTTTTGGTGAAATATTACATATATATTATAATGTAATAACTATACATTATTACAGCTTTATCAAATAGAATATTTGGTAGTTCACTTATTACTTTTCCACTCTTTCCTCAGGTGTTAGTGTTGTAAGAAGGGCATCTTATGATGTCACTTCCACCAATGAGGAGCACTACAATGCCCCAGTTACCAGATCAGTTTCAGACACAATCACTGAGACCAACAGTAAGGTACTGACACCTCATCACTGTGATATTAAAGGGGAACTGCACTTTTTCAATGTCTACTGCTGTCACCAGAAAGGCTAGATGGGCCTTGTGTGTCTAATCTAATAATGTTGCAGTAAATTTAACAGAAGTTTCGGTCTTAAACTTGAGTCACAAGAGTGGAATATGTTTGATTACAGCAGGATAAGTTGCCGGAGCGCAGGTCAGATGAAGATGAGTGCAGCTCGTCCACAAGTTCCACAGAACGCTCAGAGGGAGACTGCAGGGAAAGGTGAGAACATACAAGACTGGAGAAAATAACAAAGTGCAAGTCAAATATAGTCGCCATCCTGCTTTGCTATTCATATTATTAGCTCATTTGCTAATACACATTATTTATGGGTCATCTGCAGGAAGACTGAATCTAACGACATGCAGGATTTAGTGCATATGATGACCCAAACATTGAGAATGGATATTGGAGACAGAGTGAGTGAGGTGGACAGAACCAGCAGATTTGGCTCTACTGCACTGCCAGAATTTAAACTGAACAGAAAGTACAGGGACACCCTGGTGCTTCATGGGAAGGCTCGAGAGGAAGCAGAGAACCTGTCACTCGGTGAAATACCAACAGGTTAGATACTTCGTTCAAACTCTTATTGTCATCAGCCTGCCATTCTGGAGCTTCCTTGTGTTTAACCAGCTTGTCTCTCCAAAAGGTTCCACATCGGGTCCCGCTAAGATAAGGAGAGCCATAGAAAACCTTAGAACAGATGTGGTGAAGGGCCTGGGGGTCAAGCTGCTGGATAGAGTCCTGGATATCATGGAGGAGGAGGATGACAACAAACGAGAAGTATGATTTCAAGTAAAACACATCACACCGAATCATTTATACTGTACTCACGGTTGTAGCCATGTGTTTGGTGGTTTGTTCATTTGTGCGTAATGCTTTGCACATGCTTAGGGATATTATGGTTTCAAAAAGTGAAATACATTCATAGATTTTAAGAGATCAAAATGATAGTTAACTTTAAGATCAAATTGTACGATATTTCTTTGATTTATGTTGAAATACATTAACTTACCATGTCATCAATTTGTCTGAAAAGTTCTAAAGCCAGTTTGTGTAGATCTCCAGCAGTTAGTTCACCTGTTCTTTGTTTCCAAAATGATCATAGTAATAATAATGAAATCCCTTTTTCTCCCTGCAGATGTGCCTTCGTGACCAGATGGGAGATGAGAAGTACCAAGCTTACGCTGTGATGGTGAGGCAGCTGAAATTCTTTGAGGATATTGCCTTCAATGCTTAGAGACCGCTGTAAGTAAGGGAACATACACATTTGCATTTTCATGACACCACTTTTGAGAACGTGTTCACAAGAGACAAGCATCTTGACAGATCTTGTATAACAATGTTTCAGTTTTCAAATAGAAACTTGTACTAAGTGACAATCCGTTAATATTGTTCACAATGAATTTGTTTTCTGCCAAATTCCACCCTGTTTATGTGGCATTGACACTTTCTTCCTCCTTTTTTCCTGCAATTTGTTTGTTTGTAGGTTTTGTCATGGCATTGCTACATTACAGCTGTCTGTGTGTGAGCAATAGTATGTAAATGACTGTAAAGTTTAGTTTTTTTACCTCATTATTCAAACTGAATTTGTAATTTCTGTACTTTTCAGGATGCCTATGCAAAGTTTTTGAGTCATGTTAAAACACTCCTCATCTTTCTACTTTCTGTGATTTATACTCAATTATTTATAATGCAGGAAAGAATTTCAATTGTTTTACGTATGCTGTATCTCAGACACTAGATCTCACTTCTGCTGCTGTATTGTATTTTCTTAAACATGAAATAATGTTATTTAGATGCATTGTAGATATTAACATTTGAAATATTTCTAATAAACCCTAAATTCATGGTTTTGTTTACTCATTTTTACCACATTAAACCAAAGATTTTACTGACCGCAACAAAAAGAGATGAAAAGCATCTTTGTGCACAATAACATACTCGGTAAACCCTGCAGAAACACCTTATTCTAAATACAAATGAAATATCCCATTTATAAAACATAGGCAGTATCAGATGTTTATTATTTGGACACAAGTATTTTATTATTGACTGATCAACATTGACTGAACAACATTTTCCTCCCAAATGCGTCAAATGTGAGACAAAAATTCTAAATAATTTCCAATAGAAAAGGATGTATTAACAGCCGGGAAGGGATAGCTCTCGAATTATTTGTGCTTCTTCTTCTTGAGACTTTCCTGAGGTTTTTGGCTGGACTCGCCACTGGTCTCTGGTACAACTGGCTGCCAGGACAGGGGATTCTTTCTGAACATAGGCCATGGAGGCAGGGTCAACTAAAAAGCAAGGACAGAAACATAAATTATATAATGTTGGCTGTTGTTTATGCCCCCCCAATAAGAAACCTTTACATGGTACACAACCACAATTTTTCAAATTGTCTAAATCAATGGCATTGTCTTGTGTTAATGTCACAATGGCAGAATCCTAAGTGAACTATTGTATGAATATTTTTTTCCTTCCCTCCAAACAAAGCAGACAATAAAATGCCCAAAAGAAAAGCTTACCACGCAGGACACCGCAAAACCAGCCAAGACAATGTACACTGTCCACCCAAACTGTTCAATGATCAGCCCATACACGAATCCAATCACCTGGTAAAATAATATAAGTTATAAAGACATTCTAGTGAGATGTTTTGAATGGCTAGTTTGCATGTGTCATGGTTAGTTACCGCTGAGATGAGTATTATTCCTTGGAAAATCTGTTCAGCCAGCTTCTGGCCTTTATAATCCTGTAACACAAGGGGAACTTCATTTAGGCAACATTGATAACACAGAATACTGTGCAGATTGAGACAATATGGGTAGTGGGTCCATCTGTTCAAAATGAATAGCTGGTGAAACTTTGGTATTCCCTGGTAGCTTGGTTTAACGTTACACTGAGTAACACTAAAGTAATGTAAAAACGACTTTACTGGCAATACTGAAGTTACATCAAGCTAACGGTACTAAACAATTTTTTAATGTAGTCCAGTCAAACATGTACCACAATATCAGCAAACGACAACAACTGGCGACTTAGGTTAATTTACATACATACATGGTTCTATTAAAAGCTACAATGGATTAGAAAACGTCGCTGGTTGGTTATAGCTTTGAAGGATGCCATAACGTTAGCTAGCGTTAGCAGCTGTTACCAATGCAATTTCAATTTATTTTATCCACTGCACTGGCTTGCTAGGAATGCAAAACGCAAATGAACGGCTAGCATACAACTCCAATTATCTCTTACCATGTGCGTGGGAATGGACTTAAATATAGACAGCATCTTTCCGCTTAGAATGATCAAACATAAACGGACAGTCTGGTCCCGCAAACTGAAGCACCTTGACTTCCGGTTGCAAAACGATACGTCGTGCTGTGAAGGACCCAACCGGCTACTTGCAGCTGCGCAGGTTCACTGATCTCTATATAACATGGACTTTGCAAATTGCTACATGTTGTTGATACATTTGGTTTGGTTTTAGTGAAAAGCTTCGCCTGCCTAAATGACTGCACGTCAATATGTCTAGCTACTTTAACTTTATTATATTTTAAGCATATCGTTTTTACTTTGTATCTCCAGTCATTAAATCATATATAAATATTAAAAAATAACAATAACAATATATTTTTCATTTACTAAAAACCACATACAAAGATGTAATTTTACAATCAGGCAAACGCACGGGCATCTATTGGTACGTACGTGATAGCGGATAAACTTGTTGAGTTGGCAGTTTGGCATCAAGCGTAAATTATTTCTGCTGTCCTACCTGGTTTCTTTTAAGAGCTGTGTTCACTTGCGCTGTAAATATTTTAAATTTAAGCATATGAACACACAGTTAAAAGCAGTTTGTGTGTTTATGCGGTCAATTCGGGTTAATCTCTGTCCTCATTAGCTTGGCAGCTAATACAGCTTGGGCTGCTCTCAGATCAGCTTTGAGATTCTGTTCCTGCTTTTTAATTTTTTTTTTTCCATCAAACGTGCTGGAGGGACGAATGAGGCCGTTGTCATGACACTGAGGAGAGGTGAGTCAGTTTGGGTGAAGCGGCGGCTTATTTGCATCTCTGAAACATGTCTAATTATGTCTAAGAGAAGTTGAATAGAAACGTGTAGACAAATACAGAGGCAAACAATGACAATTACATCTAGCATTACTTATGACTAATTTGTGGCTTTCACTGTTCCCACGCTGACAATGGTTCCCTGTGTGCCACAGCTATTATTAATATCAGCTCTTCATTGTGGCTTTCAGTAAACGTGGTCATCCTGGTGCTGCTGGTTGTGGCCTTCCTGATCATAGTTCAACGAAATCTCCTCAACCTCAGTGACTTTTTACACAAGGAAAGCCCAGGTATGTTTATCTGTGTACTGGGGGGAGTACACTGTGTGTCGCCTGCTCTGTGCCTACATGTGGGGTACACTCAGAAGATCTATCGTATTGTTATTGTGAACATCTCATTAAACAAATGTAGTGCATCCAAATGAAACCACGACACGATTTGTGAAATATGTCTTTATCCAGATGCGGGGATGATTCTACCCTTTGAATCGGAGTTGTCTCACCACCTTAGACTAGAGTCGGCGAGGAAAGGAGAGGAGATCCCCGTCCTCATCACTGCTGCTGAGAACAGACTTGGTGCTGTTGTAGCTGCCATGAACAGTGTCTACCAGAACAGTAAAGCCAATGTCGCCTTCACCATAGTGACCCAGAATGACACAGTGGATCACCTAAAGTAAGACAATGAGTACAAGTCTTTCTTGCAACATCATGCATACCATTATATTGCCTTGGACATATACATTTTTGTTTTTTTTGTGTTTGTGTTCGTTTTACCAACAGGGTGTGGCTTAGTAAGACAACGCTGAACAATGTCAAATATAAGATTGTTATCTTCAAGCCTGAGCTCCTCAATGGGAAGATATCTAAAGACCCTCAGATGCTGGAGGCTACAAAACCGGTGAGACAACAGAATTTTCTCACAGCCCCAGAATAAGTTTTCATGCTACAGTTTACTTATGTTTGTACAAGCTCTGCTCTAATGGTCTATTTTTCAGTTGACTTTTGCCAGGTTTTATTTACCTGTTTACATACCCGAGGCAGAGAAAGCTATCTATTTGGATGACGATGTCATTGTACAAGGTAAGACACCCCCTAAAGGAAGATAATCACCATGGCCATAAACTTAATGAAGGTTATTTAACAGCTACTTGTCATTCATAAAATGTGTTCTCCATGCAGCATTTCACTCATTAACTCTCAATAATATACGTTTTAACAGTAAAAATAAAAGGTCCTCTGGAAGGGAATTAACGGGTGGATTTTGCCTGTTCTGTTGGATCTCAGGGGACATTCAGGAACTTTATGAAACCAACCTCAAACCAGGACACGCAGCTGCTTTTTCAGATGACTGTGATTCAGCATCTGCTAAGGGGATTGTTCGAGGGGCTGGAAATCAGGTGGACATCTCTTGCACGAGCTGACAATTTTCAATTATGTAAAACAAAATGTAAGAGTTGTGTGTCTTTGTGAATATGGTGACATTTGATTAAACCAGGAATCTTTTTCAATAGAAAAACTATATCGGTTTCTTGGACTTCAAGAAAGAGGCCATCAAGAAGCTGGGGATGAGGGCCAACACATGCTCCTTCAACCCCGGGGTTGTCATCGCCAATCTGACTGAGTGGAGGAACCAGAACATCACCCGGCAGCTGGAGCACTGGATGGAACTTAACGCACAGTACGTTACTCACGCTGGTGAAAAGATGGGGGAATATGAGACCGTTTTTCCAGCTAAACATACACAAATCAGAGGCCAAAATCTGGATTTTCATATGAATTTAACAAAATTGTGATCTAATGGACTCTTTCTGTGTGTATTAAGCTGAATGTGTTGGTTTCCTCAGGGAGGATCTGTACAGTAAGACACTGGCAGAGAGTATCACCACCCCCCCACTACTCATTGTTTTCTACAAACGTCACTCCACCATCGACCCCATGTGGCACGTCAGGCACCTTGGTAAGTTCTGGTTAGTTACTGATGGGAAACTAGAATACCTTCAGACACTGATTTAAAATGTGGACAGTCCTGCACAGTTATTATTTCTCTGGGAGGTTTGTGATCTTTTGAGTATTTACCCAACACTTGTGCTGTGTGCGTATTTTGAGAAATTGCTATAGTTTTTAAAGGAATATTTCTGCTCCCAGTCATTATGCTAAGCTAAGCTAATTGTCTCCTGATTTCTTGAGTTTTTTGCAAAAGCATGTCGCTTTAATTGTACCAGAAATTGCAACTGACATAGGAAACTGTTGTCTGTTCAGTATTGGTGATCATTCTTTTGGTGTCATATTTCTTTAATTACAATGCCAACTACAACTTTGACACCAACTCCAGTGTTTCATAAATTTTTAATGATCACATGATGGCAAAACTTTGTTTTTCCAGGCACTACAGGTGCTGGAAACCGCTACTCCCCACAGTTTGTGAAAGCTGCCAAGCTCCTACACTGGAATGGACACTATAAGCCCTGGACCAGAACATCTTCTTTTTCTGACGTGTGGGACAAGTGGTTTATTCCAGACCCCACAGGAACATTTCATCCTGTGCGAAGACACACAGGGGACAACTAGATGGGAAAACTTTTCAGGAATCTTTTGGAGCAGCCAAGCCAGGCCTGTTCCAGCAGGACCCACGCCTCGCAATATCTCAGGAACTAAGTAAGGCCTTTTCCCTTGCCAGACCCTGTACTTGAAGAGAGAGTGAGAGTACTGTCCTCCACACATATGTACTCTCACATTCTCTTCAACACACAGAATTGACCCATTGCATCTTTATTATTGCTTGGAGTTACAAATATTTCACATTTCTTTTGTTCAGAAACTCTGTGGCCTTGAGATTGCTTTGACACGCACTTCTTAAAAGGTTTTAAAAGACACCGACAGCATCCTGAACAGGACCAGAGACGTGTTACATCTTATTAGTCAAATATGCATCAGTCCGTCAGCAGTAATACCTTGGGACAACATGCCAAGATAACCATGTCCTGGTGTATGTTAACACGCAGCTAAATACTAATTTACCTTATTTGCATACTAAAGGAGTTTGCAGTTACCTCAGTTACAATGACGTAGCACCGTCAACCCCACTGCTTCAAACACGTTCCCGTCAGTTATCAGTTTAGTCTGAATTGTTACATTAGCCGTGCAGATGCCCCATGTCGTTAACTCAAATCAACACTTCATGTGGAAAAGTAATGCTTTTTTAGATATATACTTAATTGTCAGATCCTTGTTTTGACATCCAGTGTTCTGTACGTGGGGCAGAATTTCCACCAGACAGACAACGCTGTGCAACTCCCTCTGCCTCTTTAATTCTAAATGTTTTTAAATATGAATTGTTGATCAAGTAAAACTACAGTTAATTACGCACTACCATTCTGATTTATCCTGACTATGAATTAAACATACCATACATGAACACTAGTTTTCATTACACTGCCTCTCAGGCTCAAATGTTAGTGGTTTTTAATTACTTTATATGCAGACCACTAAGCAAACTGCACCGCTGCAGAAATTGAAGAACACAAATTCTCCATCAGGATTTTTATACGTGACAAAGCATTTACCTTGCTGGTGTAAATATGTCTATTGTATAGTACATGAAATAAAATTGACTTATAATTAATCTTGTGATCTTTATTTTCCAGTTATCGTTAATGATGAACCTGGTATTTTAAGGTTTGAGATTTCCAAGATTGTGTCTAGTTTTCTGTAATTCATTTTTTTTTTTTTAAAGGGTGTAAAATTTAGAGCCGCAAGGAATATAGTTAAAATGTCACAACAGCATTAAAATGTTGCAGCTGTTGTGGGAATTCATGGTTTTGGAAAAATACAGTTAGACAGATTTAGGCTTTGTACAGGGTTTATTACATTTATAGTACGTCATCTATATACAGTATTCTGCATGAACACAATACAAATTACCTCTGTACATTTAAAACGTGCCATCGTTCACCAACATCTGCGGGAGGAAGTCAGTAAAAATAGTCCTAGAGTCTAGGATAAAGGTTAGTCCTTTTCTGGAAACTGTCCCACTCTCTTCCTAGATTCAAAGTTTGAAGGAAGGAAGGGCACAAACACCAAAAACTAGCCTGAAGCCACTCAACTAGGCAGTGCCTTTCAAACTGTGATTCTGAATCAACTTTGCTCATCATGACCAGATGATGAAAGGCACCCTGACAGTGATTCTTCATGCACGTTCATGTATGCTGACAAATCCAGGTCTGCATATCTCCACTAGACCACAGGCACGAGTTCACAAACAGCGTGAAGGCAAAGCTCATTTAAAATCTGTGTTGAAGTCGTAGGCGTCTGCATCCACTGGAGCTGTAGAGATGCTGGTGTCGATGGGGACATCGTTGAACTGCACGCTTTTGACAGGCGCCTTCTGTGGTTCTTCGGTTTTATTTGCATCCTTAGCGGTTTGTTCAGGCTGCAAGAAGAGCAGATGTTTCAACTATTACAAAGTCCAACAATCCTCAAGATAGTGATTTTAACAAAAATAAAAAGCTGGATCAGAGTTGGATTAGAAGTCTTCACAAACAAATCAAGACTTGAATTTTTGTCCTCATTTCCAGGAGACCAGACTGCTAGTGTTATTTGAAGCAGCTGGATTGTCTGGCAGTTTTCCCCAAAGGAAACATCTATAGTTACCTCATTATCATTCTGCTCTGCTTCTCTCTCAATGGCTGCAGCTCCAGGTCTTTCTTCAGATACGTCGCTGACACTCAGCAGCCCGGCGGTCGGGCCTTTAGAGGTGAAGCCTATACAGCTGGCCTGGTTTGGGAATTTAACACCTTAAAAAAAATAAAATAAAAGCATAGTTTGTTTTCAGAGACAGAAGTGACACTGACATGTCTAGAGTCTAAAAATTGACTAGTGGCCCCAAGAGGCCATGCTGCTCTTTATAGCCGTTCATACAGCAGGACTGACCTTCAGTGCTAGCACTTTCAAGGTACACAAACCAAAAATGTCTAGACTTTTTATCATCACATCTAACATGTCACAATAAATGTAACTGCAAAAAAACAAAGCTTACACAATTCTTTTGTAGATGAAATAGATTATGTCAAAAAGAAAGCATTTTTCAAGGAATGTTTGAATTCAAACATATCTAACCTTGAAAACATTAAAGGTTCAAATGAACCATTTTCAAAACTTTGAAAGACTTTGTACAAATCCTGACTGGACTAAGTCCGAACCGGGGAACAATGCAGAGACTGGAGCAGTTTTTGTTTCTTGGAAAGTTTCCTATGTTGTCTTGAAAATGTAATTTAATGACTCACTTGTACACAACAGAAATCAATGAATTAAAGTAGTAATGTTAACAGGTTGACCTTCACCAACACTCTGAACTTGAGATCTATCTGCCCAACATCACAATCTACATCATGAAAAAAATAAAAGAATCAGACTGATTACAGAATCAAATGAAACACCAGTACCTTTCAGAGTATTCTCATTGCCTGTCTTCAGTTGGTTTAGATCCCAGCCGTTCTGCATCTCCACGACCACAGCATCAGACATGTAGGCCGGGAGGCTGAGGTTCTCCTGTGGCTTACAGAAGTAGCTCAGCTTGGCTCTGAGGTGAAACAGATTTCTGAGTGAGACACTGCACCCTCTGCTCTACTTTCTGAATAGAGACATTTGCAGTTATCTTGGCACAGTGTTGGGATCAGAGTTGGATTAGAAGTCTTCATAATGAAATCCAGAATTGCGTTATTGTCCTCATTTCCACACGGATGCACTACCGCTGCTGTCCACCCTTCCCAATCCTTTAAACAAACACTCACCCTGTCCAATCAGCGAGGAAAGCTGTGGCTGCCTGCTCTGTGTTCGGGACTCCACCCTTCTGAAGATATCCACGCTTTTTGGCAAACAAGGATAAAAACTCCAGAGAGTTTTTGAAGTCAGGGACATTATACTGAAGCATCATCTGAAACAATGAGAACAGGTCACATGACATGATTAAATCACTTTTAAAATCCGTTCAACCAGATCAGACACATCTCTCCTGCGATGGGAACTCCTCCTACCTGGATCTTGTCGCATTGTTTGAGCAGAGTCCTGACGGCCTCCAGCCCACTCTCCTGGCCTTCCTCCACCTGCAGGCTCCTCAGAGCCATTGAGGCTGGCGGGTTGGACGGCGATGCCACGATTCCTGGGCTGTCTATTAGCTTAACATTCTTCAGGATGTGCACCTCCTGCATGGACCTGAGGGGTGGTAAGAGGTTAAATTTGACTATGGGGATAAGTTGCAAATACGAGATGGCTTAAGAAATATGTTAAATATGTCGTAAAGCTTGAGCATAATCCAACATTAATGCGCATAATGCTTCCTGTTTGTAATTTGCGATTCTGCTAAATAGGAACTGCAATACAGATGCCAGAGGAAATGCCGTAATTGTGTTTAGAGCAAGTGTTTTAATGGTTAGTTGTCACTCACTTTGTGATGCCTCTCTTGACACCAGCATTGCACGCAAGGATCCCCTTCAAACTGTTGATGAGACTGCTCTTCCCCACATTAGGAAACCCTGAGGGTAAAAGGAGAATGCTTCAAAACATGAACGTTTAGCCTATGTACTATGAACAAATTCAAAGACATGAATCAATACAGTATATCTATACCACAGGGGTGACATAATACAATGTGAAAGAAAGTTACTTAAAGGGGGGTGGGGGGGGACTGTGCTTACCAACTACGCCCACTCTGAGTGAAGCATCATTCGGTTTCTTAACAGCCAAACTTGCAAGAATCTCAGTGAGACAAATGTTTCCAAAGCAGGCTGCTCCTCTGGATTTGTCCAGGACATCATTAGAGGCCACTATCCGGCTCTTCTTGGCTCGCTGATGAAGAACCAGATAAACAAATATTATTTTTGTTTTGCATTTCAAGTGGCTGAAACTCACTCCCACCGTCTCAATACTACAGCATGCACATATTGGAAAATATATATTTTTTAAAAAAACACATTTGTATTGTTCACAAACACACATCAGCTCAGCTTGTGACAGAGCCTCTTAATTGGTGTAGTTTGCTTGTTACTCTTGGAGGTTATAACCAGTTATAACAGCACAACAAAAGCTGCTAAACCTTCTCAGTCCTCCATATTACAACGAGGTATAAACACGGAATTAGCAGCAGTTTGTTCTTAATGATAAGCCAATCCAAACTGGGAGCGGGAGTCTTCACTTCCTGCCTCAAATAGAAAAGTTGGCCTTTAGAACATAAATGCATCCAAAAAATGATCATGATTCTAAAATTAAAAATTGTAATTAGTTTTTAATCACTGATGTGTACAATGCACCTCCTACCACTGTTTTGTTCTGAATCTGTGTTGATGCCTTGAACGCCAGAACGGGAAACTCCAGTTGTAACAGCTGTATCCACTTCTCCACATTTTCCTTTGGTACCAGATCTAAAACAAAGAAAAGCAAACAGACATCAGAAAAAAATGTATTGCAAAGTAGGTTTACACATACGAAGAATTTGATTTGGTGCACGAGTGCCAACAACAGCATAAATATATACAGAAAAATTTAAATAAAACCACTCACTCACTACACATTTAACCCATTTTTCATTCAAATTCACAACAAAAACCTTCTCAGAGTGTGTGTGTGTATATACACACTGTACTATGAAAACGAACATGGCAGCATCTCGTGTTCATTTACCTATTTTGTTTAAAACCAAAAGCAGTTTCTTGTTGCCCTCCCTCTGCAGCACAGCCTCCTCCAGCTGTGGACACCTGCAGCCCAGTGGATCACGAGCATCGAGGACTTCTATCACAACATCAGATGCATCAATCACCTGAAGCAGCAGAGAGGGAGATCAGGTTGAGGGTTATAAGATGAGTCTCGAAAAAGCATGAAAGACATTCCTTTGTGCAGTATAACGCTGACTTGGATTTTGTATTTTTACCTTGTTTAATTCAGAGCAAAGGTACTGTTTTGAGGTCTTGTCTGGGGCAGTCTGTTTCTCTGAAGGCTTTTTATCCTCATCCTATGGAAACAAGATGAAAAGTAAGTCCACAGTAAGAGTAATACAATTCTGAATAGATGGATGATTTTAGTGTCTTACTTGTCGAGTCTTCTTGGCCTTGGGTTCTGTTTCTTTACTTAAAGTTGCCTTCTCCTTTTTCCTCTTCCGGGCTCGCTCCTCTTTATTGGCTTGTCTCTTTCTCTCTTTTTCTTCTTCGATCTGTGAAACAAACCAAAACATTCAATGAGAATAACAGGCAAAAATTCGAGTGATCTAGTGACTGTACCAACACAAAAAATATTGTTCCATCCTGTTTGCCAAAAGCACCTTAATCCTATAGGGACCTTATACGATGTGTGCATCAAACAATTAGAAAAATGGACAGTGAATTTATATTATTTGTGATAATGTGCATTAGAAGAGCAAAGGACTGCTGCTAACCTGCAGCCGCCTCTGCTCTGCCTCCCTGAGGATCTCCTCTTTGAAGGGAGCACTGTTGGGCACACCGAGATCCTTTTTCACCCGTTTGCTCACTCCTTTTTTCTTTGCCTCCTTTTTTAGCTTTCTGTTGTGCTCCCGGACCTAAGAAAACAACAACACAAGAATGTAAAAGTTTCTTAAGTATATTACAATAAGGCAGAAACAAGTTAGAAATGAAGAGTAACGTTAGCAAAATCTAATCTCGCTCAAACAGGCCTCAACGTGCGAAAAGCTGTACACGTTTATATTTACAGTAAGTGATAAAGTCAAACACTTACCTTTTTCTGTATCTTATAACGTTTGGAACACGAGACCCGCTTGCTCGCTTTCTTTAACTCTGTATACAAGAGATACAAGTACAGTTTAACGTTAGTTGAATAGTTAGCTAAAAACGAAGCTAACGTAGACTACCCAAATGTGGCTGTTAGCCATTAATACAGTTGGCTTATTGGCTAGATTGATTAATCGAATAATAAAGCCTTAAAGAGTTGTTATTTTATACGCTCATATATTAATGATACATCGCTATCAGTGTTCACTTACTTGGTCGCTTCATCGTGGAGCTGCCAATGTGACTGAACTGCTCTCACACGTGGAGGAGTGCTCACGCTCGACGTTTTGTCACTTCCGCTTTTGTCTACGCAAGTCTCGCCATTATACGTCCATGGTTACGCCACCTGCCGAGCGGGAGTAACTTCATGAAGTGAATATAGTTTCCATATGATTTGTAAACGTGTATTACATGATGTGTAACTATAAAACAAGATGTGTAACCGAAAAACAAGATTTGAAAACATTTTATTTACAAGTTTGTAACTTCAACTTCTCATTTTATTTTTATTTATTTCCAAGAAGCTTCCTGCGCACACAAATGTTTCGTGTTACGCACGGATCAGGTTACTTTCCGGATTGTGAGACTAAACGCTGATCGCAGCTCCACAGATTCGTAAATGCGTGCTGCGTTTAAGTGCTGGTGGAAAACTGGGGCATCTGGACTTTCGGCTTATTCGTACTTATTAAGATGTTTTTCTTAATAACAGAAGAGCTGGTCGCCCCTCGATTAGAGTACATACATTTACCAACCACAGACTCTATACAGTAACCTATCATGTGTTTGCTTTAAAAGGGAGAACCACTTGTTAAGATTATTTTAAGGCCAATACCTAAACCAACTAGTCTTTCAGCTATTGAGCGAGATGTGTGCCCCGCGTACTTTTGTCTCATACCTGATGCATTTGAATTCTCTTAACCGATAAACAGTTTTGACAAGGTAAATAATAGCAAAGCGTAATTGAACGAAATCATACCAAAAACTGCATGTTAGACTTGTGTTTTCCTTTTTTTTTATGATTTATTTGGTGTTTTATGTATGCTAGCTTCAATTTAATGTGTTAGATATGTTTTACTTCAATTAGAAAACTGATTGAGGAGGCTGTCAGGAACCGTTTTATATGCTGAGCCTGGGCATCGCTGATTTCTTGTTCGAAAATGTAACCATGAAACCACAGATTAATCCCATGAAGCGCAGCCTACTCAGAGTTCTTATAATTAGGTTGGTCTGTAGCAGGTGTTACGCAATGTGTATGTATGTGAGCCGGCTGATTATGTGGTCCGATTAGTGTCATCCAGTTTCAACCTGAACTAACCCAAACTAGTCATTTCTGCAACGCCGGGATATATAACCTAAACGCAAAGGGATTTTGTCAAGACTGAAACTGTTAATCATGTATCAGAATTCGCGGGGTCGAGGGACGTCTCGGGGGGGAAGAAGGATAAGAAGAAGGAGAATGTGGTGAAGAAGAAGAAGAAGAAGAAGAAGAAGAAACAACTCCTGGTCACGTGATTGGGTCGAGCATCTTTTTGGTCCATTTTGGATGATAGCAAGAGCTCCGTGCGACCCAAGAAAATGACCAAACTGCAGTTTTTAAACGTCTTTTTGACTGAGCGTCTTATGCTTGCTGCGCAGGAGATTTACAAATCTGTCGAGGACACGATTTTGGAGTACCAGGAGGAGATAGCGATCAGGGAGCGGGAGAACGACCATCTGAGACGCAGGCTGCGAGACGCTGGGATTGAAATATGGCCAGGTTAGCTGCGCTGAAAGCTAACGGTGCAGTTGCGCCCCTTTATGTCCTATCAGCCGAGTGTGTGGGGTGACATTAGGTGGTGAAACGGAAACGGCTGCGTACACCACCAGTGTAACTACACAATACATAGCACCAGAATAATGTTACCCCACTTCCAAGCAAGTTAACTTTAGCCTTCAGCGAGCTAGTTGATGTTAGCTACTGTTGTTGTAAAGCGGCTAGCGCGTTAGCAACCTTTGTTCGTTAGCCAACCAGCTAGGTTAGCCGACTAGCCTACCCTCGGGTTAGGTTTATTATTGGATACTTGAGGATTTTGACGTGGTCATTGTACTAATTCAAGATGTATTTGACAGGAACACGTACACAGAAACACGAATTCACTCTAGTCACCTGTTCTGTCACAGTGTTTGTGTTTGTTGACTCCAACTCCCTATCCACACTGACCCATGATGAAACTGCTCCCAAAGTGTCGCCAAAGGTGCAATTATTTATAATGAATGTAAATTGGACATGCACTCTTAATTTAAATCCATTGTAGATGTTTTTTAACTTACACTTTCGCTTGACAAAAGTGTTTTTCTGTTAGCAGTGTCACATTCACTGAATTAAATGTTACACACCACTTAAAAGTCCAAGGGTGTGACTACTTGACATAGGCATTACATACAAAATGATTGACTAGCATATGTGTATTCAGGATTTTCTGTGACTCAGTGTCTATTGTTTCTTACCACGATTTTGTAACTAAATTCATAACAACACATGTTTGGGTGAATTACCACCTCTGCTAAACAGTTTCTCACTGTACTGTATATTTAAACATGCTTAATGTCACCACAGTTTAAATATTTCTGTTAAAACTGTTTCTGTTAGTTTCAGTCAACAAGGTGGTGAGTTGAGCTCTTTGTATTTTTGATAGAAAAGGATGTCTGTTTTTACAGAAGAACACTTGAGTTAACATTTCCATTTGCTCTGGTGGCTCTGCCATAGCTGTAAAGTCTCTTCTGTTTATTTTCAACTACAGCTAATTAGAAGTCCATTTTGATATTTAAATACAACCTTCATAAGCAAACTGAAAGTGCTGTATTGCATATGTAGTTCAACTAGCATTGCACTGTGCCCTGGACACAGTTGTGTTTGCAGCAGTGTAGTGATATCTTCATCTGAGCCTGTTCTTCCTGTCGTCTTCTCAGATCGTCCGTCCATGGCGCTGCTGGATGAGGAGGATGGTGAGCACCCACGGCGTGAGTGGAGTCCCAGCATGGGGCACGAAGAGCGCATCCCTATTCAGATTAAGGACAAAAGAGAACTCCGACCCAACCAAGGAGATGATCAGCTTCGTGGCCACGGCTCTTGCAGCACACCGGAGAACATGTTCACTCCCCCACGTGTTGGAAATGAATATCCCCAGGACGGCCCCCACACATCTAACCTCCCACAGAGTCAAGGTGTGGAGAACCGGGAGAGGGATCCTGGATCTCGAGGCTCCTCAAGGCATGTGAAGGTAGAGAGTGGAGGAGCCCACAGAGGCTCTACTTCCTCCAACAGTGGCGCCCAGCCTCTAGCGCCAGTCAATCCAAACTGCTCAAATGAGAACAACATTGACATTATTGGGGTGGAGAATGGTGGACAGATGGTTGGTGCTAAGGGAACAGGAACTGGAGCTAACAGAGGACAGGCCTCTCAAATGCGCAACCAAGGGGCCAATGCTGTAGACTGCCCCCATCAAAAATCCCCCCTACAAGGCCATATGTCTTCCTTTTGCTGCAAGGTTTGTGGTGAGGCGTTTAGTCACGTTGGCCACCTGCATGTACATGTACAAGTGCACACGAGAGAAAAACCATACCGCTGTGGAGTATGCGGGAAATGCTGCAGCTCCTCTGGCAGACTTCAGGAGCACCAGCGTAGCCACACGGGAGAGAAACCCTTCCGCTGCCAGATTTGTGGAAAGGGCTTCACACAGATGGCTCACCTGAAGGTACACATGAGGATCCACACTGGGGAGAAGCCATACAGTTGCCCTGTGTGTGGCAAATGCTTCAGCCGTTCTGACAAAATCAAAAGGCATCTCCAGACCCATAGCCGCGAGGGAACATATTTCTCAGGGCAATGATGCAAGTTTTTAAACGACCCAGTTTGTGAATCATATTGATGTGGGAAACTTTCCTACAAAAGCTAAAATTGCTGCCATTAGGACAAGGCTTTTTTTCTATTTTCCAAGAACTAGGGATTCTGCAACTCTAGAGAAAGTTTCTTATCTAACCTAATACTTCTCCACGCCATAGTCCCTCAATAGAATTTGTATTAGCCAGTTTAGTATGTAATTTACTTAATTTTGTACTTGTCACTGAGTATTAAATCTCTAAGACACCATTTGAGTTATTAGCTAGCCTTTCTGAATTATGTAGCCTTTCCTTAGTAATATAATTAGCATGATGAAGTCTTCCACACATGCCTTGAAACTGAGATGCATTAAGAAATGCAACAATGTTCAGCACAGTCACGTCTTTTTATTACTTCATATCACTTCATATCCATAAGTTTACGCTTGAGTTGAAAATCTGCAGACTTGACAGCTACTTTGATCATTATGAGTCAGTGTAAGCTACTGAAATGCCCCTGTAAACTGTGGACTTGACTTAGGCTGTTTTCACACCTGTGCTTTGCAGTCCGGTTAAATCAGACTCTGGTTCGTTCTCCCCCTTTGGTGGGATTCGTTTGGGCAGGTGTGAACACAGCAAATGCACTCGCACCCAGACCTTTGAGAGGAGGTGGTCTCGTCTGGTCCCAAACGAACTCTGGAGAATATTGGTGTGTGTCTGTGTGTGTCTGCCGGGACAAGAAATGTAATCAAACAAAATCAGTGAAATCATCCACTGTTGATACAAGTCTTTTCCTCTGCCCGGAGACTTCTTGGTTTGCTGAACTCTGGAATTCGTTTCTGGTGGGAACGTGAGCCGACCTCGACCAGACCAATAAGCAGAGTGAACGTTCTCATGTGGTTGGCATTTTGGTTCTCTGGGATTTCTCTCTGTGCGTGAAAAGACACTGAACCGAGAGGGAAATGCTCCAAGTTTACTAACGTTTTAACTGATTTGGATGAGAGCAAACTTATACGTGTGAGAACGGTCTAAGTCACAAAGAGAAGTCTGACCTGGCACTTAACTCCATTTTTTACTTTATTTTAACTTCAGTTTTTTTCTGAGTGCTGTTACATTGTTGCAGAGCTAAATACTGCCATCTCACAAAGTCAGTGCTTCATGTTGTCCACTGAAATATGGACAAGTCTATTGTGAGACTACTCCACTATTTTGTGAAATAATGTGATATTCTGTAAAGTACCACTAGTCTCAATCTACCATGCATTTAGGAATTTTGTGGTGTTTTTTCTTTTTCTTTTTTAATGACATGCACTATGGCGTCTGTTTAAGACGATGCAGAAAATCACTCTATAATAGGGCCATACAGTATTAGCTGAACCTGTCTGGTTTTTCAGGGGTCTCAGTCTGCAAAGATTTGTGTGTTGCCACCACAATTGTCTTTCACGTGAGGTGTTTTTGTAGGGGTACCTCAGTTGTGGTTGAGTTTCAGAAGTGAATGTTGGTTTACCATGGAATCAGGTACTTACTCTGCCCATCTTGGTCTGCCCCCCCTGAACAGTAGACGCTATAGTTACCTATCTCCTCTCAGGACTAATGCTGCATTCATAACGAGGGCATACCAGAAATACTTATGTCTGACTTCAAACGGCTTTTATAAAAGTCAGAAACTCAGGGTTGGTGAGTTTCAATTTGACCCTGCTTGTTGCAGAAATAAACAACAACAATGAAACACAAAAAAAGGCAATTTGCATCTGAATGTCCTGCAAAAAGATGAGCATGAGCTCAGTTGTTGCTCTGGGATAAACACCAGCGATCCCTCCATGTGTGATGAATGCAGCATGAGACAACTACAGCACATCCTCACAGCTGACCAGCAGCCCTTCACTCAGTCTTTTCTGGGACACATTTGCTTCCCACTGTACAGTGTTGTATCATTACATATTAAATGTTATTTTTTAATAAAGTAGTAATTGAATATCCATTGTAATTGTGTTATGTGAACAATGCTAACAGCTATACTGTTATAGATAGTACAATTACTAAATTGCTTACAGGGCAGGTTTCTGAATAGAGACTTTACAAAAGAAATGTTCCTAATAAAACCAGTTCAGTTTAAAGTGGACAATAAAAATGAGCCTTTTCAGAATGAACTTAAACTGTTAGCTGAGTTGGAATGCCTCAAGGAAAAGCACAGTTGTTGCTAAAAAAAAGAACGATTCCCCTGTATTAATGTCAGTGGAAAAGCACACAAAAAAATCTAATTTTCAAACCACATTAAAAGCATTGAAGTATTTTGACAAACAATGTTGTTAATACATAGAACACATACAAGGATGCAGACTTTTTTATTTTGTAGTAACAGATTTGCGACACCAGGTGGAGTACCTTCCATTTCAATGTTTTTTCATGAGAGTGCTTACCATTGACATGATTTAAAATTGCCACCTGACAGGGTGGCAACATATTTTTTTATTTTACCAATCAACATTTCAATGAAAAAAATAATTGTTTATTAAAAGTGGAAACTGGTTTGCCTTTGCCATCATGAGATCATATGACCTCATATTAGGCTTCAGTTTGTTCCACAAATTAGGAATTTACTGACAACTGCTAAACAACCTTGTGCTGGTTGATGTATTTACACATGACAGCCTACAAGCTTAACATCCTCGAAACAAGTACACCAGTAAGGGGGAGACAGTCACTGGAAGGTTTGTGCACCAGTTTATCATTTAGAACTACAATATGTTTCCAATGACACAATTCCTGATATTTATCACCCATCAGAACAATTTATTCTGTTTCTATGTTGACAATAAAGAATATTGAGACTAATTACAAAATCAAGGTGACCAAGCAGGTCAAACTTACAGTTTGCACTTGTGAGATGCCGCATCTCCTCGGGGTACAGGTAGGCAGGAAATGGTGGATAAATGCAACAGGAAGGGCCCGGAGGTCCAATGCTATGATGCCAGGAAACTGAGGAGGACAGATGAAGTTGATAAACTACAATTCCTTTGATCATATAACATATTTGTGGCCAAACAGAAGAAATTGAGCTTGCCAATGTAACAAACGATCTACTCTTATCATACCATAATATATCATGTCATACTTATCGTATGATTACATTACCCAATCACAGTCAGTCAAATCAGAACCTTGCAGTGTAATCAATCAAAATCAGATGACCCGTGTGAAGGGATTCATGTGAGGATCCCTGTCATTCAGTCGGTGCCAGTGGTGCCTCTAAATGAATGCTCTTCTTAGCTGCTTACAAAAATAAACATTACACTCGTTACAAAACATGCAGCAAGTCTCATCTTTTAAAGCAGTTCTCTTACAGTTTCCTCTCAGGTTTGCACACGTTCCTCTGCGTTTCGTTAATGAATTTTACCCCCCTTGAGGATTTACAAAAGAATTCAATTATATTTCACAATGATCTTTACCTGGAAGCTTTTCAAAGGTTAATTATGAACTGTCATGTAACTGATACATAAAATGTGTGATACATTTTTTAATTATACTTTGCCTCTGGTATACCACCCAGCCAACCAGATAGTTTGGGTGTTATTTTTTACCAGGTTTTGAGATATACATTACATCTCTGAGAATTCTGCCTTCATCCACAAAAAAACGATTTAAAATGAAATTTGGTTTTGGTTTTGTATGAAATAATAAATTCAGGAACCTCTCTTTTAAAAAACAGTGTCCACGTTACTCAGGGTAGTCCACAGACCTTGCAGTTAAATTTTCTTTTTAAAAAAGAGTTAACATGTTTGGTATTTCCATATCACCTTTTGGTGTATTTGTCAGGTCTCTACAGTCTGATGAAGTTGTATGTGATCTTTTTTTGAGTGACTCGAGGGTTTCACACGGCCATCGTGTTTCAAATCATATTTGTAACTTTGACCCGGCTTCATACAGGAAAACGGTCAGTGATCTTTGAAGACAGGCTTTCTGTGCAGAATGGCACAGGAACAATACCAACACAAATAAAAGGAATTTCCCATGAAGCTACTGAGCTGAATTTATACTATAGCTGATATTGATACACCTTTGCAATGACATTCTTAAAAATGCCATTGTAGCCTTGGTTAGTTAGAAAACTGTGGTTTTCCAACTTCCCGCGATGGAGACATTTTGATCAATCATCATGTCCGTGTTAATATGTAAAAATAGCAGAGAGCATCAATATCATATGAGCTATGAGAGGTATCAATGTCTGACAGCTGCTGATTGATAGAGCAAGTGGCGAGATGAGAGTTTGCTTCTGGGATTTCTTTCAAATGCTGATGGATCTCCAGTTTAAGCACAAGTTTCGGTTGGAAGCAGAGGACATTGGAGATGAATATCAGTGGTGGGGTCTATAAAACAGTGAGGTGTGACTGAGCAAGAAACTGCTTCTTCTCCACTGAGAAGTCTAAAGCATGGGCACCAAAATACATACTGTACCCGATGTGTAGTGCAGTGTATGTACACAAGTGTGTGCACTTGTTGCTTTACTTTTACATTAGCGTGGTGGTCTGTTTTTTCTTTACTTTTCTTCATCTATTTATTACTGCCACATGTCGATCAGTGGAATGATGTGACACGATTGGCAGGGATGTGTATTGCGTCACCCACCTGTGCATGCATGTGCGTCAAAACAGAGGCCCACTCATAAGAAATCTTCCCCAAAGTGCTACTGAACCGGCTGCTGGCAGTAGATCCATATTTACAATACAGACATGAGTGGTATCAATCTTTTAATCTGACTCTCGGCATGAAAGCCAATAAGCGAATTTTCCAAAATGTCAAACCATTCCTTTAATCTGAAACTGTACTTCCGGAAAGGGATACAGTAACTGTAACTCCATGATAGAAAGATCATGTTAAGGCTCTTTAGATATTTATTTTACTAACTGTTAACTGTTACTGACCCTGAAATGGAGCTTGACCTCACACCATTAACATCACACGAGGACAACAATTTGCAGATCATAGTTCTCTGGTTATAGGTACAAATAAATCTGTTGTCTGTGCTGATGATGAGTAATTTCCTTGTGAAAATAAACTCTAATCGATCCAATATAACTAGTGTCAAACATGGTATACCTGGGGATGTTGTCATTTTCTAGCTATCTCTGGTTTTACCCCAAACACTCACTCACACACACATGCACACACGTGTGAATGCGCCAGTGGAAAACAAAGAATGAAAATGAATTTGTTTCTCACACCTCATATATCCTGCAGCTTCTGTCTGAGCGCTCTATGTCACATCGATCTGCTCTTCACAGAGACGGCAGGATTATGCCTCTATCTGTATGATCCTTGTATTATCTCAAGATGCCACACCTCCCCTGGAGGACTATTGAAATTAAAGAATATATATTCTATGTTGGCAAGAGCTTAAGTGATTTGAGGGCCATCCACAGAGAAGTGGCTGCATGAATAATACTTTCCTCACTTACTGCTAATTTGTGTTGTCAGTGAACCTGAAGGGTCATAGAAGACAGTTGCTGCAGCATTATTGATTTCTACATACTGTGACAGATAATTCAACAGAATGATAAAGATATATACAGTGTGTTATGTAATTGTTTTATTATTTAGAAAAAGGTTCCTCAAAACACAATTTCCTGAAAACGAAATAACATTTCATACAGATGGAAGATATACAGATTTTACACTACAGTAAATGTCATCTTGGTATATGTATTAGTATTGTGCTTGTGTGTTGGTGTTAGTGTGGTGTTGGTAGTATGTCTCAAACCTGTAATAACTGATTTTGTAGGTGTGAACACAACTCTGACATTTGGTATCAAGAACTTGTTAGCAAACAGCTGGCTAATTAAACAGTTACAGGTGCAGCTATTTTTAAAAAATAGCTATGCTGTCGTTTTGCTGTTGTTAGAGCTGCTTTTATAGTTCACAGGACATCAAGTGTAAACACAATGATTGCACATTCAAATGTGACGGTGTTGTTACATTTTTGAGGCAAATATATCCCAGCTGGCGACACTGGTACATAAACAGTTATTACTTGGAATATTGTCTCACTTGAACTGCAACTACACTGAACATGCATAATCTGTGTAATAGAGATTCTCAAAGGTATAGAAATGTATAAAATCAGTTCTTGAACCCAACAGATTAAAACTCAAGGACTAATCATTAAGTAGTCTCTCCCTCCTGTTGAGATTGGCCTCACAAGTCACTGAGGTCAAAGTCTCTCATGCTATAAAGACTTGTGGCTCTACACTAATATGATCTGCCATGTGGACTAATTATTATATATAATCACTCGGAAAATCTATAATAAGCATTGCAGGAAATTAATTTGTCCATAATAGGATTACAGACCTCAGTCACAAATACCATCAACAGTACAGTACCGCTTCACTTTTGTTTCTTCCTCTTACTGCCAGCTTTAGGAAAAAGTGGAAGGGAAATTGGATATAAGATGCTACTAGAAATTGAGTTGTTCACAGGCTCATAGGAGTAAATATAATAGTATTTACTGTTGTGCAGGAGAGACAGAGAAAAACAAAAGAGGACACAGGATTCGGCTTTACTCTGAATTATTTAAATCATTGTTCATCAACAGTTTTTTCAGTCAAGTGCCCAACAGATCAGATAAACTGGTGCAATAATACTATAAGGTGAATAATAAAAGCAAGAACTGCATTATCTCCTAACATCCTGACATTTGGCACAGTAAATAACTCTTTGTCCAGCTTGTGTTCACAATAATAATAATAATAATAATAATATAATAATAATAATAAAAGTTCTCTAGTGCATGGCTAATATAGCTAAGGCGGATTACAAATCTGGACTGAGTCTGGGCCTCATCTTTTCATTCTTTCTGCTCTTTCCCATCTTTTTCTATTTAACCTCATCTCTAACTGTTACCTTCCATAATAATATCCATTTTATTTATCCACTCTCTACCACTCCACACCTCTCCCCCTCCTTTCTCCCTATCCATCACTACCTCCTCCGCTTTTACTCTCTCTTGCAGCCTGGCCACTTCTTGGCCCTGCCATCATATTTCACAGCTGGCTTTTAATGTTGATGTCAGCCTACGTGTACATGCACTGTCGGAGGTCATAAGTCTCCAAGATTAAACGCACAGTCATATTTCTGATTCCCCTTATCTAGGCAAACAGGAAAATATGTGTTTTTCCGCCTACTGGCAGTGATCACCTATAAGTGGCTAAATAAATCACCCATCTGTGGAGATTTATGATGCTGCGAGGAATATAAAATCCACAGGCAGGGACAAAAATAACCTTTGGATGACGTACGTGTTGTTGCCCCTCCTTAAAACCATCTGCAGTTTGACAAAAAAGGAACTAATTTCATATATAAAAATGCCTACAGTATATTTCACATAGGATGTATACCAGAGAACCTTCTCTAAACCCCGCCCCCAAATAGAGGTTGTCCAATTGTAGCTTAGCAGCCATAAGTAGGAATGGCATTGTTTCATACTTGAAACTATTACCAGGACCTCTTATGGTGCTGTTTGCCTCCTGTTGTCGTTTACCACTTGTTGCTTATGAATTCTTACACAGCATCTCATGCTGTTTGAACAAGATCTTTTTATGGCATGACAATTTTAAGTGGATGGAGTAGCGAGCGAGGGATGGGCGACCGACATGCAACATATGAGTCACACACAGAACACAGTCTTGGTCTGCAGTAACACCCATCTGTGTAAATGCTTGCTTGTCTGGGTTTGTTCTGGTCTACCAGGAATGTCCCTTCAAACCAAAACTCCTATTTGGATAATAGATGCCGTTTATCAAGTAACTTTGTCTGTCACTTTTCCCAACAACATTGAATTTGGCTTCAACCACATTGTTTTTTTAAGATCATTATCAGGTTTAGTCAGCAAATTTCTGGGCAGGTTATGCAACATAACAACACATTTTTTAAAAACTTATCAAAATAACTGCAACAACCTTTTTTATTAGGTCATTTTTCCCATGACAAATTGCTGCAAGTTTATTTTGAAGTTACTGTAGGTAGATACATTTCTACTGAGTTACTGAAATGCTAGAATTACTATAATACTGCCTACTTTTAGCTACTACTTTGTGTTGACAGTAACGAGGGAGAAAAAAGGGGAAAGAGAGAGAGAAAAATCAAATGAGAGGATGAGGGAGTGTTGGGTCACTGGGCACTGAGTTTAGTGGGCCTCATTAGAGATGAAGCTTCATAATGGAGGATACTCACTAACAACCCCGGTGCTTTGAGCCCAATGTGGTGACGACATTCAGAGAGGACTAGCTCGGATGAATACATCAGGATTAGGGGTGCCCCACTCCTCTGTTTGTTATTTATCCTGTTGAAAGAATTACCCTGAGAATCAATAACATTAATAAACTAACCCATTAAATGAACTGGCCGAGCTCCAGGAAAGGATAAAGGATTTTAAGCGCACAGCAAGTGATTTATGGCACTCCTTACTCTGATCACCCTGCCAAAAACTGCATTCTTAAAACTATTAAGAGTTAAATGATGATTTGAAGACAATACCCGCTTTATAACTTTAGTAGTTCCAAGCCATAAAGAGATATCCATCCTGTACATTAAGCCATTTCATTACTTTTTTTACCATAAAAGAAAATTGAAATGAAATCGAGGATACTAGCTATCTTAAAAATGTATCTGGGAAACAGCTGTCTTTTAGAATATAAGCTTGCTTTTGAAATATGAAGTAATTCTCTTAAAAAGTGAACTCTCCAATATAAAGCACAGTATTTTTGAGCCATATTCTTACAGACTGCCACTTTTCCACTGATGAAATGTCCTTTAGTCAAGCTGGCATGGAGGGGTCATGCAAGTCTTTGGAGCATGAATGCAATTAGAGGCAGCTTAGAAAACTATTCAAACAACTGATAAGATCAATAAGCTCTACTCTAAAGCCTTCCCTCTTCCACTTCCTATCAGGCAAACTATCTCTCTTTCACCCTCACCTCCACGCAATTTCAAGGTGTGCTGAATAATTTCCAGGTACTCGAATTCCTTATAGATTATTATACTTTACTGTGTAGGAGTGCTAGAGAGATTTGTTTTGAAATGATACACCCACCCACACATTTATAGTGACTTCAGTTCAGGACAGAGTCCTAAGGCAGCCTGAGTGGATATAATTTGGTTTGGTTATGCTATGTGCATTCACTCTTCACTCTTCACTCTTCCTGCTTTCTCTCAGAGATCTTTCTTTTTCTTTTTCCAGCAGCTAAATGGCTGAAACTTAATATGTACCCCTTATAGCTACCGTTATATCACAGTATATGGGCATCTATTTTGTGCAGTTGCAACATGACTGGACTTGAGTATGTGATTCATGATATTTTGTATTGAATGTAATTGTAATTGTTCAGCTGGTACAAGCCGTCTTTTCTCACATATTATATTATATCATATATTTTGACACTCACATAACAATTTAACTTTTAACTTAATGTTTAGTAATGACATAACCTATAAGAGATTAACCTGTCAGGTTAGTATTTCCTAAAAGCCTAGATGAGCTACCAAACCCCAAATTTGACAAAAAATTCAACCCCATCAAAAAGCTGTCAAAGCATGTTACATTTAAAAATTTGCAGTTTTAGAAAGCACACACAATGAAAACGTGACAAGCTGACAAAGTAAAAACAATCTTGTTAATAGTGTAAGTTTGGCCACGTCAATACAAATATCCCTTGGCATATCCTCAGAGGTAATTCTACATTTAGTCCAGTCAGCCACCGAGGCGAGTCGATCAAAATGTCAGAGTAAAACACAGGAGCGAGCTAAAGCAGAAATGTGGATGCCTTTGAGTCTTTATCCTTAGAGAGAAGCAGTCAGTCATGGTTGTGTGTTTCTGCATGAATGGTCAGACTGTTCGTCCAGGCAGTGACGTTTCAAACAAATGTCAGAGCACCGACCACCACATTTACAGCGGTAACACTGCTGGAACCCACAGCTGTCCTAACTGACAAGATTTCAGTTGTCTCTTTGCTCTGTATTTTATCCCACTTCTCTTTCATGTGCTCAGAACAACATATGGTGGAATGTAGAGCTCTAGAGGGACATAATCTGATTAGTGAAATAGTGCTTACTATTTATTTATGATTTAACTTTTAATTCCCCCCTAATCTTTGCTTGAGATAAGGTTTTCTTTGTAAAAGTATATAGATAAACAGATATGTTTTATTTATTTCTCCAATCAACCTTTTCAAATCTAAAGGTCACATGGATGGATGTACTTTGCCCTCTTCATGTCTTGTTAGCACGTTTATCTAACATGAAATCCATAACCAACATGGTGCCTGAGACCCTTCAGTGCTGACATTTGTTGCTGTAAAAGTGTTTTATCACAGACACAATGACCTACCTGGAGAGAGAACACAGACAATTTGAAGACATTTAGTTTCACCGCCACATAATATTATTCAGTGAAATTCAGCAAACATTATATGTGGAATTCAGTGGCCCAAATATACAAAATATTCAGCAGGGACAACAAATACTAAGCCCCCCATGGCTGCATAAAGATCAGTGTAAAACAGACATAGAGGCTCCTGATGGTTTGACAGAACATAACGATTATAGCACACTTAGAGCAAAATGACATTCCCAGTAGAAAGCCTCTCTGGATAATGGAGTCGCATCAAAGCAGGTGGAGGCTGAGGAAGTGAACGGAAGCACAAACCAGACATTATGAGGACAAATCTATCCCTTTAAAGAAACACATGAACATTTTGGAAAACATGCTTATTCGCTTATTTGTCAGGTGTTAGAAGCAAAGATCAGCAAAGATTATCAACTGTTTCAACGTTTCCCATCTTTAAGATAAGCTAAACTAAACGTCTAAACCTGGCTAATTCCTAAACCTAGCGTAAAGACTGGAAATGGTTAAAGAGCTGGTCTGGCTTTGTGCAAAGAAACAAAAACGATCCACCTGCTTACACAACTTTTTTACACTTCGGTTTTTATATGGATTAAACACACATGATATAAGATGCTAATTAGTAAGCTTTATGGTTATGGCTAGACGTATTGTGTTACCTTTGCGGAGGGCCAGGCTAGCTGTTTTCCCCTGTTTCCAGTCCTTGTGCTAAGCTAACCGTCTCCTGGCTGTAGTTCCATGTTCATCATAGGTATCAATCTTTTTGTCTAATTCCCAAAAGTTTAACTGTTCCTTTAATGTTAATTCTGATGGTTTCTCTGTGTTTGTTTTGTTGCTGCCTATATGTTTGTATTATGGCTTTTTGTTCTGGTGGAAATTTAAAAAACCTAATAAACTACAGGACATCACAAAGCTGGGACTCCGTAGGTGTTTAGACCCAAAAGTAAAGAATGAAAATAATAAATGACATCCACATTTATCACAGATATACATGGAGGTCATTCTAACAGTTCAGTCAAGAGAGACACTGTTCTGTTCTTGTGCTGCTGTGTGCAGAATTACAATGAGCATCAGCTCTCAATCTGTCTGAGTCGATACTGGAGCAAGAGGAGATGAAATGGAAGAGAATAGAAGAAGGGTTGCGGTCATGTGAGAGAAGGAAAGGTAAATTAGGAGTGACTGAAAATCCTGAGAGAGCTGGGTAAAGGTAGACAAAGAAGAAATTCATTCACCTACAAAAATATTTTGATTATTTGCCTTAATTAGAGCTTGTTTCGGTTCACTGGTTGTCTCACTCTTTGGGGTTCTCTCATAAATGTGTGCAACCAGCTCTGACGGTCTTGATGGTCGGTGGACACTGCTGGAGAGCGAAGCACACGTTGGACAGCAACTCTTTCACTAAGCAGACATAACAAAGCCTCTAAACTATCTGCTGACAGCAAGCACTTGTGTGGGCCGAGTCTGAGCATGGCAGACGTTTGCAAATCACAATTCCACCATAACATGGTGACTCAAGACAGTGTGTTGATGCAGTTGCCTCTTAGGTAAGCAGTTTTCTTAATGAAACTCACCTTCAGCAAAACTGCTACTTTGGCAAGGCCACTGTTTCCTCTGCATGATCAAAATCAGTTCTACTGCTGTATGGATTGAAAGGAATAGTTGTGTTTGCTTAATCTGTACAACAATCAAAGTGTAAAAACGTCATGTGGTTTTACAGGGCATTTTATGCAGGAGTGTCACTTGAACAGACCCAGTGAATTCCTGGAGCCCCCGGCTGCCTGGCAACCGTGCGGTGACGACAGAAATAGTCCTTAAGATAACGCCCTGTAAAATTACATGGAGTCAGTTTTACATTTAGTTTTTTATATGGATTCAACAAACTTCTTTTAAATTCAGAAAATAAAAGACCCACACACAAAAAATGTTTTATCAGGTTCCCTTTTGATGAATAAATAGTTTTATTTTGAACTTCCAAGTAATTTCCAAAGCCTCTGCAGGCATCTAAACCTCTAATCCTATTTTTTCCCACAGTGGCTCACTTTTCCAGCATGTCCCCTTTTAAGTCAAAGGATTTCTGTACATGACTACTTGATTTTTGACAATTTGCTTTACTCCAGTATATTTGAGCCTGGATCTCACCCAGAAGATTAACATTTGTGCTATATTTGGGGCTAAACATGTATTTTCCTTACAAACAGCCTGAACTGTCTGTGAGGGAAAGAGGGAGGAGAAACAATTCAAAGCTGCGACCAGTAAAAGGTTTGGATCGGGGCACATCCTTTACAACGATCAAAGTAAATGTCACATTGTGTTCTAAAGATGCATAATGAAGTAAGGATGTGTTTATTAAAGGTGAAAAAAATGTATTCATACATACATGTATTCTATCTAGCAATATATTTTAGAGGGCAATATAATGCCAACGGCTTTTTGGTGAGTACCTCATTCATTTCTATTCTGGCATCCTTCAGTAGATTCATCTGAAAGATGCTGTGCACAGAATGCCCTTGTGAGGTGTGGCATGCAAAGCCAGATTTTGTTTGTGCTACATATTGATTTGCATACATTCCTGATTAAAATGGAAAGTCGGTGATACCAGTTTGAGCAGCAGAGAAACAAAGTATTATCTCTCAGAAGCTTGTGAGCGTCCATTTTATCGATTTAGTTTAAAATAATGCTTGTATTTCTTGCCTTTGACTCTCTACAATTGATGTTGTATCAGGAGAGCTTCAAATAACAATTTAGTGTAGTAGCTGGGTTTTCTTGCCTTCTTGAGACCCTCTCTGGCCCACAAATTGCGATGGCAGCTTTCTTGAATCGCTCTCCAATCAGTCTGTTTTGCAGATTACTTTAATATTAAATAGTCAAGTGTTTCCTCAATGTGATAGTCTCAGTAATCATGCCTCAGGTTAATATGTTTCAATTTCATCAAGAAAAACATGATTGATTTTATGGGGGTTTCTTTTCTCATAGGGGGAGAGAGATGACATGTAGGAGAAAGGTCAATGCAGGATTTCACGCTAAGCCAGGAGGCAATATGTTGGTGCAGTAGCAGGGCTATAAAAGTATACCACTGGGAGGGAACAATTGGGTGATTTGGTCTTAAGAGAAGAAAATTGCTATTTTTAGCCTTAACTGAATCGAACAGCAGCATAAGATGAAAAAGCTTGCCTTCTCATGTCTTGTTATTACACATTGAAAAACTACATGATGTACAGATGAGGTGTCAAAGAAATCTTTGAATTATTCTTTCAAACAGCTGTTTTGAAAAAAATAAAAATGACCTAAACTAAATACCTAAACTTTAACACAATGTTCATGTTAATTTCAAACTATGACACAAATTACAATGCCGACCATGTTAATTTGCCCAATTGTGTGTGAAGCAACAAATTCTCACAAAAAGGCAATCACTTTTCTATCATTTTTTAATTTGATTTGAATGTCTCAATCACAGATGTCTGTTTGAAGATTGAGACTTTGGAGATCTCACTGAACTACTTACTATTTACATCTTACCACTAATGTCCAACATCCTTTATTGTGAGTAAACTCATTTTCCTGAGGACTAATCTGAATGATAAATGGGCAGTGCCAAGGTAAACTGCAGACTCATAGCTCACTGTGGCTGTGAGAGAGAGGACAGAGTGGTATTTTATCCAGAAGTCTTGCATCTATTTAAAGAAAGCAAAAGCAGAACTCTGCCTGGCAGGGGGGGAATATTTCTTGTTTTATAGCAATGTTTTCTCGCACAAAGGGTTGCTTTGCTCTCGTTAACTGTATCCAGGATCCAGTGGGAGCTTGGCAGCCAGGGGTGCTCGGTTTTATAAACAAATCCACATACTCACGGGGACCCTGAGCCTCTTTTTTTAAATCCTGATGCTTTGATGTGTGAGTGCATTTATTCCTCTCATTATAAGCATGGCATCACTCAGCTATGATATTAAGATGTTGAGATAAGTCAATAATAAAGGAACATTCTATGGAGTCTAATTCCTAATAATGCGAAAAAATTACGAAAAAAAACCTTTAGAGCCAAAAAGCAATCAAATTTTTTTCTCCCTTCAATCAGGTGTTACATGTCGCTCAGAGGTCATGGTCCAAAATTTAATTAGCAAACTATCCAGTGCCGTGCTGTTCTGACTGACCGAGATATCCTGACTCCTGACCTCATTATGAGTCAAGCACCAAAAATACTGGATCCTTCAGTTCCCATCCAACTTGATGCTAGGCGATGATGCATCACTTGATGATTGTAGTATTTGTTCAAGCTTGACAAAGCTCCTCCAGTGTCACAGAACATTGATGGAGAGACCCTTTAAATCCTTTTAATTTATTCAATTGGACAAAAAGCTGCAATGATGATAGAGCAAGAGAAAGCTAGAAGAGAAGGCTAAATGTCATGACTGAAAATATATAACATATACAGTGGGTATGGAAAGTATTCAGACCCCTTTAAAATTTCCACTCTTTGTTTTATTGCAGCCATTTGCTAAAATCAAAAAAGTTCATTTTATTTCTCATTAATGTTCACTCAGCACCCCATCTTGACAGATTTTTTTTTTTTGTGCAAATTTATTAAAAAAAGACTGAAATATCACATGCTCATAAGTTTTCAGACCCTTTGCTCAGTATTGAGTAGAAGCACCCTTTTGAGCTCGTACAGCCATGAGTCTTCTTGGGAATGATGCACCAAGTTTTTCACACCTGGATTTGGGGATCCTCTGCCATTCTTCCTTGCAGATCCTCTCCAGTTCCGTCAGGTTGGATGGTGAATGTTGGTGGACGGCCATTTTCAGGTCTCTCCAGAGATGCTCAATTGGGTTTAGGTCAGGGCTCTGGCTGGGCCAGTCAAG